>CAAKHF010018361.1:3260-13263 GCA_901007745.1 Hippocampus kuda | reverse complement strand
AGCATTTAGCAAAGCATCTTGAGCGGCTGCGACAGGATCCAGCCCACAAGCGCAAAGCCACCACAGGGTTTGATAAGCCAAATGGGCCTTCCAATGTTCTCAGCAAATTTTCTGGACATGCTGCCAGGTAGCAGATGGAGGAAGAAGGTTGCAATGACTGAGCCCGATCACCTATAGGCGACATTGTCTAAGTGCTGAACAATTTGGTATTTCTTTTTCCCAGGAAATTGCCCCTATTCTTTTCCTGCTGACAATTCTCTTCTTTGTCACTGTTGATCTCATTCCGTTGGAATAGGAAAGAGGTCAATCACAAGCCGCAAATAGACAGACACTAATGGTTTCACGTACTTGAGTACATTTATATGTCACATATAAATGTTTCAATAGTATAATTGAAAATATAAATACAAACTCAGGATTGAATTTTAACTTGTAAATTATGATTGAGAGTGGCACAGTGGTCGACTGGTTAGCATGTCAGAACTGCAGTACAGTGCAGAGGTGCAGGGTTCGATTCCGGCTCCGGCCTTCCGGTGTGGAGTTTGCATGTTCTCCCTGTGCCTGCATGGGTTTTCTCCGGGTACTCCGGTTTCCCCCCACATTCCAAAAACATGCGTGGCAGGTTAATGGAACACTCTTAATTGTCCCTAAGTGACAGTGTGAACGTGGATGGTTGTTCGTCTCTGTGTGCCCTGTGATTGGCTGGCAACCAGTTCAGGTTGTCCGAAGATGGCTGGGATAGGATCCAGCACGCCTGCGACCCTCGTGAGGATAAGCGGATTAGAAAATGGATGGATGGATTATGATTGATTACAGGGGCGGCCAATTCATTTTTTAATTAAATTTCTCATGTGGCCCCTTTCAAAAATGGAGCCGCATGAGAAATTGGAACAGGTGTCGAATGTCTACAACAACAAGCTAACGTCAAATGTGTTCAGTATTAATTTTAGGGATTGATCAAATGCAATGAATTCTTCTTTTCGTTTCGCCTTGTCCGATCACTAGTCGTCACAGCGCGTCATTTGTTTTCTGTGAAAGCCTAAAATTCTGCCTCCTCCTCCCTTACGCCAAATGACCTCATGACTTCCCTCACTACATCAATCAATCTTCTCTTAGGTTTTCCTCAAGCTCTCTCTTTATCCTCATTAGCCTTCTGCAAATCAACTCACTGTCTCTTGTCTGGAAATGTCCAAACCATGCAAGTCTGCTCCTTCTAACTTTGTCTCTACAAAATTCAACCTTGGTCATCCTCCAATGAGATCATTTCTAATCCTGTACAGCATGGTCACTCTCCAACCCTGGTTGATAAATCGATGATCGATAGATGGCACGACCGTCGGCATACAGGCAGGCAAGCGGATAGATACACATTGGGAAATTTGACAAATTATTTGAATTCCAGAGAAATGTCAAAAATGCAAGGGATCAATATAAATAGGGTCAAATCAAATAAGCATCAACAGATTGTTTTCATTTTAAGATGCATTCTACTTGAAATGGGCTTGAATAACTGCATTTTTAATTACATATGACAATAGTTGATTTTTTTTCATCTACTACTTTATCTGTAAATATTATAAAATCATAATAACTGATTAATTAACCTGTTACTGGATAAATGTGTTGAGTTTTTGCTGTTATTGTCAGCACGAACTGAAAAATCTAGGAGAAAAAACATTTTTATGAAGGTAAAGTCATAAAACTGATGAAAGTCTAATATAGTGGGATCCGTGTTGAGTGTCAATAAAAGTGTACAGCTTGAGAGTCCTTTGCTTCCCCACGATGATGCAAGAGATGGAAACTAAAACTCGCATTGGCTCATAGCCATTCCATTCCCGGCATGAGGCATCCCAGAGGAACTGGCACACAAACAGACAGACAGTCCGTAGACAGACTGACAGACAAGGGCTGTTACTGACCTTTTATCTTTACCTTTGTCTCGAGAGTGGCGTTTCCCTCCGAGTTGGAAGCGTGACAGGTATACTGTCCCGCCGACTGCACGCTCACTGCTGTCAGAGATAAGGCTCCCTCCTGGTAAACATGACATGACAGATACATGCAGGTGGACCGTACAAGCACGTTCAAGAGAATAGATGAATGGTTAGTTTGCACAAAAATGAACTGAAGGCCGAAACATAAAAGTATAGACATTGAGTAAAGGCTCATATGAAAGTCCGCATATGTGTTTAGACATACAGATAAAAACTCATTTAACTAGCTAGCTAGCTAGTTTTTTAACTAGCTAGCTAGCTAGTTAAAGGAGTATGCCTACCTGATCATTCCCTGTTTGAATCACACTGCCATCTTTCAGCCAGGTGATGGTTGGAAGAGGGTTGCCGACGGCAGCGCAGACAAGAGAGAGGTGACCTCCAACCAGAGCCTCCAGGACAGCGGGTGGGGTTTTTGTGAAGCTTGGGGCCGCTGGAAAACAAAATCACGAATCACCTTCTGTTGGTGAAAAAGGTCAACTAAAAAAAGAATTATTAACTATTTCTTGACTTCAATTCCTTGTGTATAATCTTTCTTTCTATAATCTTGTATACACACTATATACATTCTTTTAATCAAGGGCTCGTTCCAGAGCTCTCTTCCATTGTGTCAATCACAATCTTGCCTGCCGTAAATTGCAGCCAACTAGAGTGCGATACTGCATGTCATACCATCACAAAGCTGTCGTGAAAGCACCCTCAAATGAAACTATAGCAAAGGGGAAGATTTCATTTTTAGATGGATTATATAATTTAAATAATTAATATTTTTTACAAACGAGATGCAGTAGCTTTTTTCCTGAAAATTAAAAAAAAAATCAGTTAACTATAGAAAAAACTATAGATCAAAAGTAGCTTGTCAGTGACAATGTATGGAATTTTACAGGAACAAACCACCCAAAAATGATACATTGTATCTAGATAATTATTATATTAACATTGTTCTGTGTCATACATGTGTCATAAAACGACAAGAATCTAAATACTAATTTTGTAGTGTAGTTGTGAAAACGAAATAACAAAAACAACTGCCATACCAATTACAGAAAGCATGATCCATGTGCCGTTTTGAAGCTCCTCTGAGGGTTTATCGAATAAAAGAATGCGACACTCATACGGTGCCTGGTCATCCAGGAGCAGACCCTCCAGCTTTAGAGTGCTGATGTCCACCAGAGACACCCGCCCTGCAAAGACACGAGTGCAGGTAAACAGCAAACAGCAGCAAGGGGACAGCATGCAACATTGATCTGATTGGATTTCGAAGGTATGAGATCTGTCCAACTGTCAGTGTAATCTGTGTTATTTTGCGCTAAAACAGTATTTTGTTTTGGAGACATTGCCTGTCGCGCCCACATATACACACACAGTCTGTGCAAAAACCCAAAACAACACGGGCACATACACACTCGGAAATCTGATCTCTGAACGGTTGCCAGGTGATTGCTCCCTTTACAGGTTAGTTTAAAGCACCAAGATGTATTCTTTTTATTTTTTTTCTAAATCTCGATTAAAAAAAAAAAGGCACAAAGCTGCGCGGTCATGTGTGGTATACAACACAAGGTTCAAAGTTTCTTGAGACTGTGCAGCAAGTTTTGCTCCTGACAGCAGGAAGTTAACGTTAAGTATGTTACTGTATTGGTGATAACACACCCTATTTACTTTTCCAGGCTGCCAAAGGGGACGAAATCCACAGAGAATATAAGGGAAGGTGGAGTTAAAATTGGGCAAAGTGCACTGTTTACCAGCTCAGTGTGATAAATAGGTCACCGTAGCACCGCAGAGGAAAGGTTGGGCTGGGCTAACAAACGTGCCTGGGAGGCGTGTGATAAAAGGACAGGAAGGTGGTGCTGCACTAAGGACATAACCTACACTGAAGCCTCCAGTGGGAAAATGCTCGACTGTGAGAGATTTGAATCTGAGGTCAATTTGTGCATGACGTAGGTGAACAGAGAAACACAAAGGATATATTCCTCCAACTATATCATGAATTATAGTATCTTGTTTAACATGTACTATTTGATGTTGTTGTTTTGGTTTTTGGTTTTTAGTTTTTAAAGTAGCAGCAATCCTCCTCAAAATTATGTCCAAATGCATCCAAAATAAAGGGAGGATACACATGACATATACATCACATATATACGGTAACAGTGATAATAGCATCTCTGGCATTGTGACCCGACTCTATTAGTGTATTGATGGCGAGCAGTGAACTGCCAAAAAGTTCTTGTTGAATTTAGTCAATTTTTTTTCCATCAAGTGGTTGCATGATATGAAATCATCTGGATCCAGGTAAGTTTTTGAAGTAGGCTCTAGATCTGCTTGAAAAATGTCTCTGGGTGATTTTATTTGGCATGGGCGCTTGATGAAATTGAAAATGAATAAATTCAACAAAAACGTCTAGAAGTGCACCGTGTCCATTTAAACAGCGTTTGCACTCAGTAAATGTCCGCTTGATACTAAATTCCATAATTTCTCTCAAAACCTGCTGCCACACCCATGGCAACCAGTCCAATATATATGCCTGTTTCTTCAAAATTAAAGCAACGCTTATATAAAAAGAATGAACCAGGGATAAAGTCCCAGTAACCATTTTTGAAGAATGTTTGTTTTGGGCAGCCAACCCCCAAACCATAAAACAAAACCAAACAAAATAACGATAAATAAAAAAATCGTAACATTTTGGGGGAAAAATTGTGGTGCCATGTTTTTTAAGCGGATGTATAGTCGACTTAAAAAAAACGTATCTTAGGTCCAGATGATTTTTATTTCGTGCAGCCACTTCACAAAATTAAAATAAATAAATTCAACAAAAACTTTTTGGGGTTTTATAAGGTGAATCCGTGAGCACCAAACCGCAAGTTCCATTGTGCTGTTCTACTCCTATCAACCATGTTTTAGCAAACTTATTGGGACTGCTTGCACTTCAATTACACATTTGTTATACGTCTTGTCTGCCCAAAAAGTAAAGTGAAATTTCAATATTCTGAAATTTTAAATTCAGGGCCAAAACATGAATAATCAATTGATAACCAAACTTTTCCTGTAAATATAAGAAATGACTCCAAGGTAGTCTGAAAACGGTACGGTTTGTGACAATATAACGAAACACATTTTAAGTCTTGGGCAGCGACTCCTCCAATTTCGCCCTGTCGTCTCAATGCACACGGACTAAAGCAAACACGCACCACTTGCGTCGACCATTCCCTCGTCTGCACATCTCCCTTCTGCTCACTGGCGCCTTTCAATTAGCTGACTGCTTCAAAATAATGTCTTCCATTAGGTGAATTCATGCATGTGAACACGAGCCCTCCCTCTTCCCTCCCCCCCAAATTGCCTAAAGCAAAACACTTTCCAACCGAAGCTTTCTTTTTCAATACTTTGATTTTCCATACTGTGACTAGGGACAATGTGCAATTCATGATTTTGAACAAAAGATACGTTTGCAATTGTTCTGCCTTGGCGGAGGTCTGCGACACACAGTGATGATCTCGTTCTACTTTGTGTAGGTTTCATTTTCATCGAAAGTGTTGAGCAATGACTGATCCGCGTGTACGTTTGGGTTTCGGTGAGGCGTGATTATTTTGGCATTTAAATCAACCGATCGTCCGTGGTTCGGTTGGGGCTGGGGGCGGGGGGGAGGCCTGAAACAGGAGTGAATCATCCCAGTGCATACATTCATGTGTGTCTATGTGAGAGAGGAAGCATATTCTCCATGCGAACTGTGTGCAAAACGTGAACCTCTGCCCACAGTCTGTTCTTGCTGATTGCGACTGGATTTAATCAGGAAGAGCTCACTAAAATCACAGATAGATATACAGCTGTGTTTATTTTTCATCGAGTATGGATGCAGGAGGACTCGGTCATGTTCACACAGCTGACACTACTCTAGCGTTTTTCTTTCTTTCTTTTTTTTATACAGCTCTATCAAAACAAATACATTCAGAATCTTCTGGGGTTTGTGAGCAATGAGTTACAAATCCATTTAATCCTACACGTTGGTGAGTTTAAGCATTAGCTAATAATAAGATAAATAATGGACATGATGATGCGCTGTTTGGTCGGCAACACTGTCCGTTTATTTATTTATGATCTGGTGACATAGAAAAACAAGAGCGGCAGTCAACAGGGAAACCACAGTTGAACTGCGGCTCCCCCAAGCCAAACCCTCGCGACACCTGAGCACATGACCAGAGGAGGTGAAATCCACACCTGTTGTTTTTGAAAGCGCCCGTTTCCCATGATGCACCTGTTACTCCCACAGCCAAGTAGCTATGTGAAGCAGCAGACTACACAAAG
This sequence comes from Hippocampus kuda, assembly GCA_901007745.1. Classification (NCBI taxonomy): domain Eukaryota; kingdom Metazoa; phylum Chordata; class Actinopteri; order Syngnathiformes; family Syngnathidae; genus Hippocampus; species Hippocampus kuda. Next base: position 6,979 of record CAAKHF010018361.1, on the reverse strand, counting down.
CAACCCTTTCAAACTTTTTGTAAGGCTGCAGGAGAGTCGTTTTTGTTTGTCACAGGAGCAGAGGGAGATAAGTTAACTGGGTGATTTACGGCCGGTGCAGTTGTAGACAAATGTTGCGACATCAATTGCAGGACAAGGGTTAAAGAGATTTAGGGGGTCCTGAATAACAGCATGTTCCCACACTTTATGTGACACTGTAATATTCATTGTTATAAAGCATGACGTGGGAGCACGTTGATGGATCAGACCCAAGAGTGAGCCCCAAAAGGTCGACTGTCGCTTACGGGCCTTGGCCAGAATTGAATTCAGCTTCACTGTCACAGAACAGTAATTCATCTTGTCAAAGTTCAAGATGAGTTTATTGACATGTAAATGTCCACGTGATATTTCCTGGTCAGATAAAGTGAAGGAGTGGCATCCCACTCAGATGGGAAAGGAACTGATACTTTGTCAAACACAAAAAAAAAAAAGTCTTATTATTGCTCTCTACTTGGCGTGGTGATTAACTACGAGGTCAATTTGTTGCTGAAGTCGGGCTAATGTAGTAACTTCACATTCCAATAATTCTGAATGCAGTATTTATGAGTTGTTTTTTTGTTTTTTTGATCCGGAGCAATTTATTCCAATGTTTTTAAAACACCCTCTCCAACTACACCGTCGTTGAAAAAGCATGGCATTTCGGCTCATTCCTGCACTGCCTCGGGAAATCTCAATATGACATTTAAATGTGCCACCAAACACTTTCTCTTCATTTCCTCAAAGGCGTTGACAGACAGCCCAAATACACCCAAGTCGCACCAGCATGGAAAATATTTCAGTCTTATCACCAAGATGGAAAACATTGCTTGCACGTGTGTGATGAGTCGCAGTGACATACAAAGCAATAAATCTCCCCACCTCAGAGAAACGCGAGACAACACTTGGGAAGGCCAATCAACAACTCCACAATGGAATACAAATGTAACACCGAGTAGCTCACCGATGAATCATTGTTTTGGAGCTCAACAAAAGATGTCACTATCGTAGCAATTGATTAACTGGGAAATCAGTTCGCATGAGTGAAAATATTGAAAATCAAAACTGGTCATTAGCAACTTTGTGATTTGTAACATAGCGTACCTTTTCAAATGCATCTCATGGCAGAGAATGCGATACTTGAAAGGGGGAGTCATAGTTACCGTATGGTTCCCGTTAGAATCGCATATTGGTGATTTTTTTTTTCTTTGATGATGGACCTTCACTTAGCAACATGATTCAGTTCGCAAGATGATTCAAATAAGGACACCAAAGGCATTATGATGATCGGGAATGGTTAAAAGTGTCTGTGAGCGAGTTATTTGGCGCAAACTGCACACTCTGTTTTTTTGCCTTAATAACCAGGAGCAATCTGACGTTATTAGCTCATGACTTGGCAGCTAGGCTGTCTGAAGTTCCAACGTTGTCACTCTAACAAGACTTTTGTTCAAACATTTCGATGTCTTCCCTGCAGGAACCCAAAAGGGCACGTCGGTCAATTTTCAATTCAGGTACCAAGGTGGAAAAGAGAAGTACTCCGACAAAAAAAGGCCTATCTGAAACACCCAGTCATGCTTTTCTTTTGTCCATTCATTGTTGGTGAATTTAAAGGATAACCGCAGCTACACAAAAGTACTCCGAGTACGCTAATCATTTCCCCTGAAGACATTCTTTGTTTTCTGGGCTGCGGGTACAAAAGATGACGATGCAACAAAAGTAAAGTCCTTCTAAAAGTGGCTCGCACAGCCGCTAGTTTAGCAAAGCCGGAAAGGTGTGGTTGTGTCTTTTGTCGAAGAGCAGTGTTTTGTTATACATCGCGCTCTTTCCGTGGAAATCACGGGGATTGCATGTCACACAGAGAGAGTTTCTGGATCCAACTTTTGTGTGATTTCATGAGGATCGCTAAAATGCATTCTAAAATGAGAAATCTCAGATTAAAACTCCCCCAATGGATCACAAATAAAACCGGCCCGCTATGCTTTCAGCGATCAACTGAGTGAAACCGCACAGTTCAGCTGCAGTCAGCATTGTTGGCTCACCCTCATATTGTGGATGGACACGAGGAGGATAGGAGCCAAATTTGATCAACACGGGGACGTCGAGCCCTTGTCGCACCCATTCAACCACATGCAGTGTCCCGGATGACACGTCAGCTGAGTGGGGTGGACCAACGCCGCAAGTCAACTTAGCCACACCGTTGACCTTTCCACGCACCTCTGGCATTTTGCCATCAATTGTCCCTGTAGGGTTATGACAAGTAAAAGAATACATATGCTTAATTTTTTACAGAACATGAGGATTTTTTTTGAAAAGGAAAATATACCTTAAATGTAAAGTTGCATGAAAAAGTACTTACAGAATAGGCAAAAAAGAGCCGCCACCGACAGAGTCCGCCAGTAAGATCTTCCTGAGCCCATATCTGTCGTTCAGACCACCTGAAGCATGCTCAATCTGTTGGCAAAAAGCACACGATTGTCACACTCGCATCAATAACTTGGCCGCGGACACACATACGACCATCTGTGAAACCACAACAGCTTGAGGTTCTATTTCTGTCATGATTTTCCAGACTCCGGGGAAGGAGCATTTTGATACATTTAATATAGCTTTCAATGATTGGATTTCATCCCATGTCATTACACAAATGGCCATATTTGCCTCAGTAGCCAGAAAACACCCCAGCCCTTATATCTTCCTGTGAAAGTAAATGTCACAAATGTCGTGTAAATCTTCCAAGAGTCATGTGCATAATGACATCTTAGTGTTTTATTTCGAGCACATCAACGAAGGCTTTTGGCTCCTGCGCCACTCAAGGGCCAAGATAAGCTGAGTTCTTTATGGCTGATACTAAAGCATCGACAGTTAACACTGGTGGAGTTACGCGGTGGACAGGAGTCTTTGGCCACCCCACATTTAGGGGAACATTTTCATACCTCTGATCTTTCCTGCCGTTTTCACATGGATGCAGTATTCCGAGATCCCTTGAAACTCTGCCATAATTCATTTACTGTCTCCAGTATTTAACTGTTTTATTGCCAATGATGTTGAAAAACGTGAAGAAAAGCTAATCCGACTGCCTACCCATGACGTATTCATACGTCATTTTCTTTTTTTGAGTGGGTGGGGGTGGTCGTAGAATACGGAAGGGTGTGATGCAGCCTTGGATGAAGGAACAGGCTTATCTGCATTGTAAATAATTTAAAATCTGTCCAGCATGTGGCAGCGGGTGTAAGGGATCAGCCAGGATCATGATGCAGAGCAAGTAGAAGTAGTGGGGGAGGGATGCATGGGCGGAGTTGTGGACTAGAGTTGGGTGGAGTAGCATGTTAGTAGAGAATGCATTCGAATCAGTCGCCATGGAGTAATCAAAACAATGAAGTGATTGCTTTTGGGGAAGACAATCTTGCAACATGAGGAGGGACATGGAGTTGCTGAAAGCAGCAGGATGCTTTCATCCATACAAAAGTAACAAGCAGCCATCAAAGGAGGCTCCGTATGCACACACATCATCTGTTTTCATGAAAAATCCACACTGCAACAAAGGTGCCTTCACAAAATGAAACCAGAATGCGGTGTAAGACATGTTGTGTGCCCTTGTATCAAGGCAATTGCATCATTTTGCCCATCCATCTATCCATTTTCCGATCCGCTTATCCCCACAAGGGTTGCGGGGGGGGGGGGGGGGGGGGGGGGGTTTTCCCCCG
>CAAKHF010018352.1:27223-44037 GCA_901007745.1 Hippocampus kuda | reverse complement strand
GGAGCCAAAAACGCCTTACTATACATTTTCTTTTTTTTCGGGCCAAAACCGCCTTACTATACAATGTCGTTTTTTTCGGGCCAAAAACGCCTTACTATACTATGTCGTTTTTTTCGGGCTAAAAACGCCTTACTATACATGGTCGTTTTTTTTTCGGGCTAAAAATGCCTTACTATACATGGTCGTTTTTTTTCGAGCTAAAAACGCCTTACTATACATGTTTTTTTTTTTTTTTTTTTCGGGCTAAAAACGCCTTACTATACATGTCGTTTTTTTCGAGCTACAAACGCCTTACTACTCGTGGTCGTTTTTTTCGGGCTAAAAACGCCTTACTATACATGGTTGTTTTTTTTGGGCTAAAAACGCCTTACTATACATGGTCGTTTTTTTCGGGCTAAAAACGCCTTACTATACATGGTCGTTTTTTTTGGGCTAAAAACGCCTTACTATACATGGTCGTTTTTTTTGGGCTAAAAACGCCTTGCTATACATGGTTGTTTTTTTTTTGGGCTAAAAACGCCTTACTATACATCGTCGTTTTTAGCCCCAAAAAAAAAAAAACGACCGCCTTACTATACATGATTGATTGTTTCAGGCCAAAAACACCTTACTTGGTCATTTTTTTGTAAAGGTTATACTTGTATTTTGGGCTCTATTCGGAATTTCCAACCCACGCCAAGTATGCTTCAGTATTTGTGAGAACTGTTGGGAAGCATAATAAATGCACAGTCCATTTAACTGAACTTGCTGCTGCGGTGGCTTCTTCCGCAGCGACCACTTTCATCTCCGGAGCCGCCCTGGTGTGCCTGTCCATCTATCTGTACGGACTTCCAAAGCACGAGGCGTCCACCGTCAGCCGGGAACGTGCAAACCAGAAGTCCAAGCAGAATCTGGTTACTGTGTGAGCCTGCCGACTCACTCAAGAGACAATTTGGAGGAGCAGGAGGAGTAAACCTGCCACTCACCTTTCCCAGTCAACATTGACTCTTTTTTTTTTTTGTTAAATGTAATCATTCTTTAAGAATCCAATGCTGCGTGTGGGTTTTGTTTCCACCAAGTCTCAATGAAGTACTGCAGCACCACTTACTTAGGAGGCAAAGATTTTTTAGGAGGAGAGATTTTTTTTTTCCTTTGTTACATTAAGACTGAAATCTTGTGTAGATTGAACTCAAAGTGAGATTCTGAACATTTGTTCAAATGGCAAAGGTTGCACTGTTAGAAAAAACACGAAGGACCAACAACTGCACTTGTCATCTGATTTCGACGGGACTTTTTCCAACCCGGGCGCCGTACACAGATAATGAATGTACAGAAATTTTTTTCATACTTGAAATGACAAGAACACATTACAGTACCCAGTTGGAGGTGTCTTTATATCTATTTGGTATCAATACCAATGTACACATTTGCAACAAAACCAAAGATGCCAGTTGGCAATCTGACCGTTGAGAGGAAATTTGTTTTGTTCTTTGTTACACTATTCATGTCCCTGCCAAACGGGTCAAACCGGTCTAAAGAGTGAAAACTTGCTGTGTTTCAGTTACTCAATTTAAAAAAGAAAAAAAACTTTCAAAAAATAATTAATAATTGAAATCATGATTACATTCAATATTTACATTTTGTCAACAGGCACGATGCCCAGAATTCTCATCCCGTTGGCCAGGACCGAGCAGGTCCCGCAGAAAAGTCTCTTCCTTGCCTGTGAACATTCACAAAGTCCAAAGATATGACATCATACTTGTGCCTTTGTAGAAATTTACTTATTGAATTGTAAATGTTAATTTTCAGACAAATCAAATGCATTGTATTTGTCCTCCGGGTCTCTTGTCACCAATCGCTACAGAATTTTAACAGCAGGGATCAGCAAGCTTTAATGACTCGGGAACCACTTTGGTTCAAGTGGAAGACGACCCGCAACATCCGCACATACTTCAGAAATTTCTATTCTATGTATTTTATTTCTTTCTTTATTTTTTTTACCTGAGCAACTTGCTGAGGGCTCCCTTTGACCGGCAGCTCTCGATGCGCCGAGGCAGCCAGATGGCTGCAAGAGAAGCGAGTACGCCTTCTTTGAGAATCCCATCGGTCTCCAAACCGCCGGAAAGTGCATCCTTGTTCCTTACCACAGCTTGAGCAGGAAGTTGAGCAGGTGTTTGGGTTGCAGATCCTGCGCCGACTGGTACAACACCTCGTCATAGCTGCGGGAGACGCAAAGTGGCATGTTTACCGGCAAACAGAAAAAAATGAGGACAGCAAAAGGTCTTGTTGAACTTACCGCAGGAGATGCTGAAGAATGGAGACGCCCGACTGCTCGCTTAGTAAGGACGGATCGAATGTAGAAGCGTCTACGTTGTCATTCCTCCGTATTAAACTGTACAAAGAGGTACATGCGTGGCTTTTACGTTCGGTCGTTAGTTACACGGTCCACATTTCTCAACTGCTTGAAAGGATTCACGTCGGTTCTGGAGAAACATTTTCCACATTGTGACAATGACACACTGGGCACAGTAAAACTGCAAAATTTGAGATCATTTTACATAATTAACAGACTTGACATGCCTCGATGAGTGCTGCTGTTTTGGTTGGCAAGCAAACTTCAAATGGACTCAACTCATTCACATCTGTGAACACACCTGCAGAGGCGCGCGTGGGTGTACTGGAGGAAAACGCCCGTGTCGCCCTGCGCCTGCAGCATCTTGTCCCAGTCAAACTTGTAGTCCCCTTGCAGCGCGCCTTTGAAATCCTAAACACATTTTTTTAATCTCAGTCATTTTGAAAATAAAACCCACCAGAGTGAAAGCTCGACATGTCGTTCACCTGGACTATTAATGCACTGATTCCCACTTTCTGCGCCGTGTCCTCTGGATCGTCCATTTCCTTGGTCACTGCAAGAAATGGATGAGGACGTCATCAGGAAAGTGTTCCAATGTCATCTCATAACACTTGACAGAGATTTTAAATTTTTTTTAAAAAAGATGCAACCCAGAGCGGAGATATGAAAAGTGAAGTACATGCAGATGTGCAAAGGCGAGGCGGTTTGTACTTTTTGACTGGCTCATGTTGCGCAACATCCTCACGCGAGCCTCGTCCAGAACGTCCTCTAAGAAGACCACCTCTCCGGTCCGGGTCTTCATGCCCTTGACTAGGCCAAAGGGCACATGATGACACCTGCGCAAATGCTTGGCATCAGACTGCCCTTCGTGTTGTGCTTTGTTTTCTTTCACTGGATAGTGCAGCAAAACCCAGCAGGATCTAAATGCTAAAGTTATATTCAATTAGTCTCTGTGACGTTATGGGACCATAACCAATTTGGGTCTCTGTCGTAAACTGAGGACCCCCCCGCACCCCGTTCCTCGTGGGTATTGCATCTCTGCACTCTACTGAAAAGAACTATGATAGTTTACAAGGTCAGGTGGAGTTTCGTCTACCTGTCAGCCCAGGAATGCCCCATCGCTTGCAGGATCTGGAACAACTGCTGGAAGTGATGTGTTTGACTTTTATCTGTCTTCAGAAATGACAAACAACTGCTGTAAGAAGAAACACAATGTGAACATGATGACTGGCATTTGCGCACGACGCCCTTCGAAAAAACATTGACTGGCTGCTGTTGCACAAGGGCGCTGTTTGCATGAGGGTTATACAAACATCGACATTAGTGTTTGACAGGCATCGGCGAGCAAGCAGAAAAGACCTCTGTCGAGGACCTTAGACGAATGACAGTTTAATCATCGGCGTCTGTAGAAGAGCTCGCCTAACGCCTCGAATCAAACACAATCCAAAACATGTTGCTGGTTGAGTTTCCGAAATGTTCTCTTTTGAAAAAATATTATCGCTTCGGCAATAAAGCGAATCCATTTGTTATTGGCTGTGGCCATACACATACAATGACTGGAAAATAGTGCAGCTCTTGTAGCATCTACATACATGCATGTTCCTTTAAGAGGCGGGGCCTGGTGGGGTGGCATAATGACTTTGAGCTATGGTATTTGTTTTAGCCTTAACATAGAGTGCGTCTCAATTTTAAGAGCCAATATATCAACCAATTAATTAGATGAGGCCTAATTAACAATGGCAAAAAATAATATGTTCTCACCACATAAATCATCTCATCAAAATGGTACTTTTCTTTCCGGTCGATGGCCGCTGCAATGTCCCTGAAAGAAAAACAAATCAAAGGACTACTACAGCGGCCCTGTCATGAACCTAAAAGCGACAGAAAGTCAAATGCAATTCCAACGATGAAACCACAAATTCACCCGTGAGCCGCTCACCAGGCTCTCTTTCAAGTACCACTTTTAAACAACAAGTGTAACGTTTCCGAGACGTGAGGAATTGTTGGTTTCGCTTGGATTTGTTGCAAACGGCAGCAACCTGGTGATGTAGAGACTTGTGCCATCGCTGCGAAAGACAGTGCACACATTGCTCTGGTCTCCGGCCGAGAGATCCACAACGCCAGTCCCCTGCCTGGAAAACACAATAACGTTTTTTTGCTAAGCCTCTAATGTCACTCGCCGAGTGTATTTTTCACTTGGCATCACTGAAAGGTTGCACTCAAAAAAAAAAAGTGGGTCTTATTTACTAATTTTAAGCATGCAAGGCAAACGGGATATGAATTTCAGCTGTCAAAAGGCACGAAGTGAAGGCATATGAATACTCGGTAGTCTTTAAGAGGCCTCGCTTCCGCAGCCGCCGCACCACCTCCTGGACTCGCTCCTGGTGAAAAGACTCCCCAGAGTAGACATCAAAGTGGACCCCTAAGCGCTGACGGTCCAAAAGACATCAAGATGAAGTTGACGTTGGGACGACAAGAGTGAGCGCCGTTGCACCGGGTTGCACCTCGTAAATGCGCCGATACTCGCTCACGGTGATGTCCCGGAACTGTTGCCATAGCGACGTGGCACCACTCTCCTTCTGCTCCAGCTGTCGAAAGAAGTCCCGGGCCGCCAGCACCGTGTCCTCGTTGTGCTCAGCTGCCTTGTTGACCTTTACGTATACCTGCAAAATTGGAGGAGTATGACACTGACGGCTTTGTGTTCTGCAAAATGCTAAGGATACAACGGGTTGGTTAACCGATTACCGGTGTGCGCCACTTGGGAGACAATTACTTATTTATATAATAGAGGTGTTGCTGGATCCTGGGGTCAATTTTAGAAATCGAGTCTTTGCCGACAATGGGACTTGAACCCACGCCACTGAAAAGAATGGAGCCGAAATCCGGCGCCTTCGGCCACACTTGAAAACATGAATTCAAATCTTTCAAGACTTGAATTCCATTGGAAATGAAATTTAAGGCCAATATCAGAACATTCCCGTGTCAGCCAACATGCACTGAATATGCAGTTTTCACCTCAAATAAATGCTGTAAAGGGTTTTCTTTCAATTGCTCCTGGCTGCCAAACTGACTGAAACCAGCTCCCAGCAAACCTGAAGGCAAAAAGTTGAAGGAAAAATGGACGGAAGGATGTTATTAAACCAGCAAGTGTGTGTGTTCAACCCTTTGAATTCTTTCTTTCGCCCACCAAAATTGCTCACCAAACTGCATTCCCCAGTCCCCAAGGTAGTTCATTCGAATAACTTTGTTCCCAAGGGACTCCTTCAAGTTGGCAATGAAGTTTCCTGCGGAAAGAGTCCATGTTATCCTCGTCTGATGTTTCAACAGTATTGATTTGGTGTTTCATATGACTACCAAAAACTCACCAACAATTGTCGATCGTAAGTGTCCCGCGTGGAACTTTTTGGCAATGTTTGGAGAGCTGCAACATATAAATGTATCGTTGTTGGCAAACCATGAGACCTTGCTTGTGTTGTATTGGAATACATACCTGTACTCTACCAATGTCGTTCCTTTTTTAAGAGAAACAAACAGTTCACTGTGAAGCCCGATTTTGTCGCGGTGCCCCATTGCAAACGGTTCCAATATTTTCTGTAATAGAAAAGAACAGCGGCTACAGGTCAGGAAGAGAAGACACAGACACACACACACACAACAAGATTGGTCAATAATAATTTTACAAACCTGGGCAAGGAGTTTGCGATTGATTTTGAAGTTGATTACAGCGCTTCCTGCTGCTATATCCTCCACCACGTTGTCCCGCTTTAGCTGAAAAATAATCCTGGATGATTTAGCATTTACAACAAAATTCAGTCAAATCTACTGGCTGGATATTGAAAATTCACACATTGACTTGCTTCCATTTTGTCCTCATTAAGGTCTGAGCACCCAGGAGAGGGGGGAAAAAAAGACAACGAGGAAAAATAATACTGGCTGGGCTATGATTTATTTTTATTTTTTTTGTCTTTCTGCTCAATCCTACCTGATTGGCTAAGTGTTCTGTTTGCGCCTGGATGTCTCCTGTAGCTGGTAGGACCCCATTACTTCTTAAAATGCTTATTGACAGCCTCAAGTCAGCAGTCTGCCTGAGGAGTAAAGTTACACAAAGGTTTAGAAAATATGTTAAAAGCTCTACCTGTGACAGAAAGAGCGTGAAGGATAAAAATAAGATGCTTAACTGTTTCTTAAATATTGGGACAGCTGAAAGAGCAGGTATGAAAACGTCCTCAGGCTGCTGCAGCGTCTTGCCCAGCTACACAAAAGTACAAATAACAACAACAAAAAACAAGATTAATTTGGTTCAAGAAAGCAATTACAGTTAACCGCGTCTTGACCCGGAAGGGACTCTCATGCTTCCAAGTTAGCCTACCAGTGACCTCTTCCCATTACCTTCGCTGCTAATGTTCGTCCGAAAAAAGAAGCCATATTCCTGGAGTGCAAACGATGCCGAATTAAAAAATCAGATGAATATATATGGATAGATACATATAAATATATACTCAAACAATTGCACTTAAAGATCCATTAAGGCCTGCACGTGAGTAACAAACGGGAGGATCGACTATACTTCCTGTTTAGGTAAACCTTTTCCGGTATCGTGTCTAATCAGAGTCCGTGTTTGTGTGACGTCATCAAGCGCAAGCGCCTAGCTTGATGATCACAATTGGCAGAAATCAAAACCCTTTTTTGTATTTATTCAAGAATTGGGTGTACATTCGCGAATTTTAATCTGGTGATGGAGACAAGCAATCTTCAAAAAATTTAAACAGTGATACCGTTTTCATGTTTAATTTCAATTTAAGTGCCCAAGTCTATTTTGATTTACCTTCACAGTATCCCAAGAAAATATCTAGGTGCTTGTAAAAAAATGTTTTCTGCGGTTTTCATTTTTCAAAAAATGTGCAGGACTGGGGCAAAGTAGTGTCTTACCAATAACTGCTGTTGTGATAAATAACTGCCTTTGCGCTAGACAATATTGTCACATCAAATGCATTATTCGTCTGCAAAATATACATTAAAACTAGGTCATCAAATATGTCAGTCGAAACAGTTTATTAGTTTTCCTGATCGTAAGCCTCCCTTTACAACAGGAAAAATGTTTCGGTGTAATGGAAAGGGGAAGAGATAAACAAGGTAAAAATACAGTATATACCGATCTAGATGCAATAAATGTCTGTATATGGTGGAAAACAAAAAATAATTTCTGAGCCATTGAGGCTTGTCTGAAGGCTCCTTTTGATAACATTTAAACCCATTTTCAACATGTACAAAAAAAATTACAATGGTAAAATAAGAAAAATGGACAGCAGAATTCAATTAAAACAGCCAGAGAGTGTCTGTCATGTGTTAGTCGTCCTTGAGTATGTGAAGGCATCCAGAGAAGAAAGCCAGGCCACTGGTGGATGTCACAGAAGGTCCTCGGACGATTCAATAGCAAGGAGTCCTCCTAAACTCCAGCAGCAACAACAAAAGGATGAAAACCGCAGACTAGTCCATCTGGTCCACTGGGAGGAAATATGGCACAGCTGGGAGAAAGTCCAAGTCGACCACTGAGGTTCCAGTAGATTGTATTATTCTTCATGTTGACTCAAGAAACATCTGGAGAGGGGGGACGACACCAGAGGACATTTTATTTGGGTAAAAGGATGTTACAAAAGCTACAAACTCCTGAAACTACCAAACAATTGTAATAGCAGAGTTCTATCAACACTAGATTAGCCTAATTAAACATTTACAAAAGTGGTCCACCATCAGTGACTCAATACCAGATATGTCACATGAATGCAATTTCATAGAGAAACGTTCGGGGGAGGACCCCCCCCCCCCCACAAAAGTAACCAAACTCACAGCTAGCAGGCTGTTCTCCAAACCTCCGCATGAGCTGATCATGCGTGAACTTGACAAAGGCATCGTACTGCTCTGTTGAATGTGGGAAAAATGAAAATAACTGTTAGCATGACTCTCATCATCGGGAAACAAACTACAACACCTTTTTTTTATTTGTTTCTTTATTCATCATACCTGCTAACTTCGTGGTCAGAATCTCATCATAGTCTTCCCGGATTTTATCCTCGCGCTCCCTTAGTAGTCTTTCACAGATCATCCCGACCTGTCGGAGAGAAAATAAGGGCTGCTCCTTCCTGGTGGGGGAGGAGGCGCCTGAGCATGAACCTGTCCAGGGAAGAAATCTCAAGAGTTAACCGGTAATACAAAAATAATGGATCCTAATTGTATGGCTGCTGACTCCTACATTATGAACAAATAGATTCTGTTGTCCATTTTCTTATCGGCAGGATCTTTTATACATCGCAATTAAAGCCTACTGACTGATGTAGGGGTTGTTTATTTTCCCCCTCAAAGTGCAGCCTTTCAATTTGAAAATTGCATTCAACTACATTGTGATGTTAATTGAAATTTGGATGATTGTTGTGACCTATATCAGCGTTGTTCTGTGGCAGTTGCTTGACAAATCGGAATTGGGGCACTTGGATGCAATGTAAATCCAGCCTCAGTGTATAGTGATCAAACTAAAATGTTACCTGATAGGGACGATCCACTGGGGATATTGTGAAGATCCAGAGCAGCGGAGTCGTCTACTTGCTGGAAATAAGTGTCCAGGTTTCGTCGTTTGAGCCTCTTATACTCCTGTTTGATGTTGTGCAGGATTTGCTCTGTGACAGAAACGGAAATACGAATCACTTTATAGTCAACACGTAAAAAACAACAACAACAACAACAAAATCCAGCATTGTCAATGAGACTGAAAATGTTGGTCAGTCATTCCAGCATACCACAGCAACAAGTTAATTCTAGCCTACGCCTCGTCGGTCCCCGTTTTCAATAGTAAACGTCCCACAACTGAGAAATGTATGAATCGTCGACCTGTGGTGAGTCTGGACGACAATTGTCCGAACGGCGAAGGCTCCAGGCGGAGGTACTTCTGCGGCGACGAGACGGGAGAACGGATTGGGGAACACCTCCTCCTCTTGGGGGCAGCCTGGGTCATTAACGGGTCAAAATCCAGAGTCCTCTTCAGTGTAGCTCCACAAGCCATCGCGTTGGCTCCAAAATCTCAACTGGACAACACGAAGCTCGAGTATTTCCGTTATGTGGCGAGACGTTGCTGCTAGCTCTCGTTACCCGGCTACTGGGTGCAGTAGCAATTCCGCGGTGTGTCAAAATGCCACTTTCTCGTCTCACGCGACTTTCCGTTAACCGATGGCACTGAATTTCGGTCAACAAACGTGTTTTGAACCAAAGCGGACACAACGATACGTCTGCGCGACGACGTATCGTCAGATGAAAGTAGATTTTTCTACGCTGTACGGGGTGAAACACAACGGTTCGACAATCGGCTGGCTTTGGTCCGTTTGTATTCACTGTTTTGCGCATGTGCGAGAAAGCGTCCAAATACCGGTAGTTGTAGTTTTTAATCACGCATGATGTTTTGCTAATTTTAATACTACATTTCCCAGCAATCCCGTTGAACTACGCCCCCAAAAGCTTGTCTTTATTTGACCAACAAACCCCACCGGGCGAATTTACTGAACGATTTCGATATGTTCAATACTTATGAAACAAAAATAAATGCACGATGACAACACTGGCCAAAAGTAATTAGTGCTACAAAAACTGCATAGAGTAACATGCGGAGTTTTTTTTTTTTTTTTAGGAAGGCTGAGAAAAAATATAAAACATATCCACTGAGCGGCGCTAAAACATTGTATATTGTGTGATTGGATTGAGCTAAATGGAGGGAGATGATTTTCAATCCATCTCTCCCTCATCCATTTTTTATTCCCTTATAATGTCACCATAAGGGCTGTGGGTAAGATTGAGCTCAGCCGCACCCTGAACTGGTCATTAGAAGGTCATATTTACAGACAAATAACCGTTCATTCTTCCATTTATACTTCAGGACAATGAAAGCCATACTTGGAGAGGACCCACCACATGCACAAGGGAGAACTTGAGAAGTCGACACAGGAGGGCAGGAGCCTAGATTCAAACCCAAGACCCGAGCCAAATGTGCAGCACTGATGTTCATCACCTGAAATTATCAAATGGCTTCGAGACAAACGTGACAATCAGCTGCGACTTTATTGAAACAGTAATATTAAAAACACTTGAGCAATTGTGACTTCTTTTTCTTTTTTTTTTTTGAGCATTCCTCATGTTCCCACTTCTGTAAAGAAAGTCACTTGACTGTTGACATTTTTTACTATTCAAGAATACAAGAGGCAGCAGAAGCATTTACTGGCACAAGAGCTGTTATGGATAGCGTCACATCAATAGAAAAACCTAAGAACAATTGTGCTGTCAAATTCCTAGATTAAAAAGCACTACATTGTTCATTTGTGGGGGTGGGGGATCACTTTTTCTGAGATTCTTTTGTAAGTGTGAACACTCCCCTCATCTCTTTCGTATTTGTACACCTAAAATGAACAGCAGACGATATTTCCATTACACTAAGACTACTTCACAAAAGGCCAGTGCATGGGTGGCTTTTATGCAGCAAAACAAAAATGAACCTACAATCTGCTGCAACAGTAGCACTGGATACAACTCACTGTAATGATTCATTAAAGGCTTTGGGTTGGAACTATATCACCAAGTCACGAAGTATCACATACATACAATCTAGTCAAAGTAGACACAGGATGAACGCAACTCACACGGTTGTGACCAGCACACTGTGTTGTAGCTCATTTTTGATGTTTGAAATCTTTGTCCTCAAGATGGACTGAAAAGCCGAGCATTAGGATTTGAACTAGGGATGGGCATTATCTAATACTGTAATTTGATTGATCGGCAATTGTCAATCAAGGTGGCAATCGGGCAGCAACCCGCAGAGGCGCTGTCGATTCAGTCTCAAGTAGTTTGCGGTAGAAGAATAGGTTACCTTTAGGAAGTTGAACTATAGTACATTCACGCAATTATTCCTTCTTAATGAGACTGGCATGGAAATAGGAGTTCAGAACATTCAAAGATTCTCGGATGCAATCAAAAGATATACATTAGAAAAAAAAAATTCAATTAGGCCTCTTGTAAAAATGCCCATCCCCAATTGCAACACAATTTTTGCATTTTAACACTGTACACTTGATGATTGTGGTACTCTACAGTCTTTAACGGCTAGCAAGTAAACACAAGGGCACAATTATACAACAGTGATCACCACCATTTGTTTTCTAAAAAAAAACAAAACGTTTTTACAACATATCAAAAAAAACAAATAAACAAAAAACTGCATTTATGTTGTGTTTCTCGGTTCACAAGCGCTGTTGTTTTTCCGCATTGCACGACTCACTGCTTGTTTACATCTCACACGCTCCTTGCACGCTCGCCACTCACTGAGTGTTGTCAGAAGTATAAAAAGTGACCTGTTCTAATTATAAGAGAAAATGTCTGGTCACAAAATTCTGTGAGAAAGTCAAGGCGAGAGAGAGAGAGAGGAGACGGAAAGAGAGAGAAGGTTTCTTGTTATTCATGGTGCAAATGGCACACAGTAAGATGTGTGGAATTGAAAATGTCAGTAGCCCCTTGTTCCCAACGTGACGATACATTGTTTTTGAAAACCTGAAGTCACGGTACAAAAATATAAAATGCATTCGCTAATTGGACTATCATGAAAGTCAACTGAAGAATTCCTTCCAGTCAGTTAATGCGACCTTGTAATACCATTTGGCACTTGGGCACACGTTGTGCTCACCCACTAGCAATGGAGCAGGTAGATGTGAATTTTTTTTGGAGGGTGGGGGGACGGGGGGGGCAGAATCATTTAGTTGATAAGGAGATGAATGGAGCACAAAACTTGGTATGAACATACTCTGTAAATCAGTGCTTCCCAACCTTTTTTGAGCCAAGGTAAATTTTGGCGGCCATCTTGGAGAAAGGCCAGAACTACTCTCCCATTTGAAGTTAGTAATAGTCAAGCAAACAGGTGGCTCACACTTTTTATTTTTAAAGGCAACCCTGCCAAAGTTCATGCTCGTGTCATAAAACGAAGGATTGTTTCGCTTATCTGCTCCACGACAACGTAAGCTGACTAAATTGTCTTTTTTTTCTCCTCCCCCCCCCACCCCAAATCTGCTTCATTACGTTGCATGACAAGAAACGTGACATGTACCGACTTTCCTCCAGCCCGGACAACCAATTACACGGCTTCCGCCGAAGTCTCCGTGGACACCGACATTGTTACTTTGGCTATTTTCACAGTGGTCTTCACGCAGCTCTCGGCGGCCCTGTTGGCCGAGATGTTGGCGTTGCGGTTCTGGCAGTCCGACTCGAGGCTGTTGTCCAGCTGCTGGCCGCTGCCGCGGCAGGCGTGGCACGAGCTGAGGAAGGCGTGCCTCAGGTCCTTGCTCCTCAGCGCGTAGATGATGGGGTTGACGGTGGAGTTGAGGAGGCAGAGCATGCTGCAGAACGCAAACACAGTCTTGATGTCGTCGTCCATCCTCCAGAAGAGGTCGTAGACCATGATGGCCAGCACGGGACCCCAGCAGATGACCAGCACCGCCAGGATGAGCACCAGAGTCTTGGCCAGGCGGATGTCCATGCGGGCCTGCTCGGGGCGCGTGGTCTGAACCTTGGTGCCGTCCGCCGAGTACACCACCAGGCTCTTCTGGGAGGTGCGGCTCAGCATGCGCACGGCGTGGTGGTGCGCTTTCCACAGGATGTAGATGTAGGCGTAGATGATGAAAAGAACCAGCACGCTGGTCACCCCGATCCAGAAGAGCAGGTAGTTCTCGTCGATGAGGGGGAATATGTCGGAGCACACGGACTTGAGGCGCTTACAGTTCCAGCCCAGCAGAGGTAGCACGGCAATGACGATGGAGATGGTCCACATCATGCAAAAGGCGATGACCGCTTTGGTCCGGGTCACGATGCGCCTGTAGGCCAACGGGCGGTGGATGGAGATGTAGCGGTCGATGGCGGTGAGGAAGAGGCTGCCGACGGAGGCGGTGAACGACGCCGTCACCCCGCCCAGCTTGAAGAGGAACACGTTGGGGCTGTCCTTGCGGTGGAACACGTGAAAGTCCAAGAAGCTGTAGACGAAGATGACGCTGCCCAGCAGGTCGGCCACGGCCAGGCTGCCGATGAAGTGGTAGGAGGGCCTGCAGCGGAGGGTGCGCGACTGCAGGATCACGCAGAGCACCACCAGGTTCTCCAGGACGGTGAAGGTCCCCAGCGTGAGCGACATGACCGCCACGGCCAGCTGCTGACTGGGCGTCAGAATCATGAAGCACTCCATGTCCATGAAGTTCTCCCCGCATTGTATGTTACTGCCCTCGTCCGGGAAGGCGCTGCGGTTGGACAGGAGCTCTGTGGCATTGGTGGGGTAGAATCCCCTCAGGATCAGCTCCTCGTCAGGGGGGATCTTGTCGGGGAAGGAGTTACTGCGGAAGGAGGACAAGGGCTTCTGCAGGGAGAAGACGCCCTTGAAGTCCACTTGGCTGACGGGCTCGTCGTAGTTGGCGTCGTTCGAGCCCAGGTACTGTAAACCCGAGGTGATAGTCCGGAAGGTGGTGTCGGCCACAGCATCCAGCACGGACTGCATGTTGCTGTGAGAGCGGAGAGGACTGCAAGCTTACACCAACCTGCAAACGGACGACATGCGTGTCAGACATGCTTGCCGGAAAGCACTTTCATCATGCACTGGGTACACCTGCACAATCCATTTTTTTCATTCTATTTGTCATCATGAGGGTGGAGCCTGTCCCAAATGACAAGCATACCGTACTACGTTTATAGACCTAGTTGGTGTGCAACTGGTGTCCCGCGGGCCACATGCGGCCCGTGATCACACTCTGACTGGCCCCTTGATTAAATCCAACTATCCCTTCACAGAATTTTGCCCTACGCCCGGCAAGGCTTGTGTGGTCTGACGTGGGCCGCACAGTGGCACCGATGAGGTGCCTTCTGCAATGGGGGGGGGGGGCTGCAGCAGTGTATCTGAGACCCAATAAACATGAATATAGCACTACCAGTGCAATTTAAATTAGTCCATAGTTACTGCTTGTTAAAAAAAGAATTCAATTTGATTCATGATCATTTTTGAGGGATTAAAAATGTGCAAAAAACAGGATTTTTTTTTTTTTTTTTTGCACAGGTACGGTATACAGTGTTTTTGCCAGGAAGTGTATTTATTGTCGTGGGGCTGCAGCATTACTTTGGAGTCACAACACATTTAAATGCATTCACCGAGTTCACACTTTTTGCAAGTTTTTTTGGGTTTTTTTTTCATCTTATTTGACAAATGATGAGCATCTTTTTTTTTTCCCATGGTTCTACATTTCATACAAGACATAATGAATCAATCAGACGTAAAACCTGATGAAAATTGCACGCATTCTCCATGCCGGTGCAATATAAAATAACAGAACGCACAATGGCACTTCATGATCCCATCTGCATAGTTAGTTGAGAAAGGATGATCATATACAGGTACTTCAATGCAGAAAAGACCACCAATTGCATTCGAATGCCCGAAACAAGTGTAAATGAGATGAGGAAAAAGCCCCAAAAAAGATGACAATTGATTGTATTTTACCTTACATAATTCCTTCCAGCGCGCAGATCCGCCCTTTATCTTTTGCGCGTTAATCCAAGCCAGAAGCGCAACATCCAGCCTCCTCTATGCTTTCAGAAACAAAAGAGACAAAAAAAAACACTGTGTGATTTAATACAAATGAAGCTTGATTGCCATTTTTTTTCACGCAAATTCTCCAGACAAATTGCTAGTTTTTGTGCGCGCGCGGAAGTGTTTCTCCTGTCGGGAGGATGCGAGCGCGGCTCCTCCAGACGCTCTGTGCTCTCCACACTCCTCACACTTTTTATAAGGCGTCGCTCCCTCAAAGCCACGTCACGTGCCTGCATCCACTTTTTCAGCTGGCCGCCGGCCCCGCGGTGTGCACGGTCAGAAATCTCATTTCAATTCCCAGTGCTCCTTTCCTTCAATGCCGACCACCGAGCTCAGACAAAGAAGCATCAAATGCAACAACAACAACAAAATAAGATTAAGATGCCTCTGCGACTGTGACAGCAATTTGGGGTGGGGGTGGGGGGGTGTTTGGGAGAAAAGATGACAAAAGCACTCTGCTTTCAAGCTTTGAATACAATTGAAACCAAACAAATTGAAATTGCCATTAAAAGACACACAACTATAGTCACAACATAGATTAGAAAGTAACAATTTTTGAAAAAAAATAATCCATTTGTTGTTTCACAAGGAAGTCTACAATTTTTTTGCACCATGGACCATTTTTTTTCACGTAGACATTGACTGTTTTAGAAAAAAAAAATGCCAGTCGTCATGATGTTAGATAAGTGAAAGAGGCTTTTTCCACACTGACTCAATCGAAATTCTCATGCGAGGCAAAAAAGGGCCACGGCATCGTTCAGTGTTGAAATCGTGACTCTTTCTGACTCACACGCTTTCTTTCAACCCCACGTCTGATGTGCAAGTCCAGCACGCCGCATTAACATTCTCATCCGTTTGACAGACAGCCACCGTCCCGGTGAGAACAATTTCCTCGCCGCCCGAGTTACCGGTGATGTTTGTTGTCCGTCACGCGCGGCGGAACACATTGACAAGCGTCGCGTTCCAATTCATTTGATTGTCATTTGTGCGTCGGAGGTTGCTGGCTGCTCATCCACGTGATAATATCTGGAATGACCTGCGCCAAGGTTGAACTGTAAACAGCAATAAATTAAAAACATTGGTTAACTTTTTTTTTTTTTTTTGGTCCTTACACGATTGTGGAGAATGTTAGAAAATGTGATGTGTGAGATGCCACACTTTTTTTTGGGTTTAAAAAAATAAATTTAACAGCAAGTAGACAATGTACGGTCCATGCAAACATCAAGATATGACAGCTTGCTGGCGAGGGTGAACACGCGTGGCGGATGTTGCTACTTTATGAGCACATGGTGGATCTTAACCGAGCAACACGATTCACTTCGCAGGACGATTGCGTGCTGTTTCACAAATACGTTGTTGAAAGTCTGTGCAGTTTGCAGACCAATAGAGACAGGTTAAGCTTGGCAATAGCCGCCTACACACACATACACACACACGCACACACACACACAAGGATGAAAATGATGAAAAACAAGTATGAATATTTATTCTGCATCAGTCCACCGTTTCAGCTTCAGTGAAGAAAGACAAAATGCAGCTTCGCAAACGTCATCAAACACATCGAGAGGTTTCTTGAGACGCCTTTGGTGTGAATTTTCTATTGCTTCTGCGTCTGAACTTTTTTGATACTTGTCGGATGTTTGACAGAGATTGAAAAATAAATGCAAATTGCAGTGCCCCGGAGGCATTTGCATCTGCTTAGATATGCAACAAAGCCACCTCCTGTCTGCATAAAAAAGTTACGCTTAATAGAGTATCATTTGCATCCATTTGGCCGCACGGTGCAGTTTGCATGCCCCCCCCCCCCCCCCCCCCCCCCCCCCCCCCCCCCCCCCCCCC
>CAAKHF010018352.1:7503-27203 GCA_901007745.1 Hippocampus kuda | reverse complement strand
GGTGCAGTTTGCATGCCCCCCCCCCCCACCCCAACCAACCCCAGCCCCCCGCCGAACGTTGTGACAGTTTCCACTGATTCGTTTGGCATGCTAACCTGTTAGTGAGCAATGAGCGGTGGCTCAGGCAAAATCTTCGGGCCATCTGGCTTTCAGCTGTGCTACATAACATTTTGTCCTCCACTGACTCACTCTGGATGCATCTATCAGTGAGGGGAGAGAGAGGAAAAAGCACAAACAATACAGTCAACTTGGAATATATAAAACTTGCCTGGCAATAGGGAATGTGTTCCAGCAGTGGAAGGTGAGGGCACTTATGCATGGAATGGAATCCTGAGGTGCAACAGGTTGATGCGTGACGTGTTAAGTGCTTCCTTCCGTGCCTCTGGTCTCACATTAACGTGATGCTAAATGAGGCCTGCAGGTCGTGGGGTTTTGCATCTTTCCTTTGTTTTTTTTTTTTTTAATCCTCTTTGTAGTCACAGAGCACACCGTGACTCCTCGGGAGAAATAGGATCAGCACATACTGTTTTCGATCGCATTAATCTTTTACCCCTATTGGTATTTGGCTGATCTGAAGATTAGCATGTTTTGTTTTTTTTTCTAAATAGGCTAAAGTGACGATGAAGGTCTTCACGTGTCAAATGTGCCGGAAAATAGGTCACATGCACGTCATGAACAAGCCAATTTCCCGCAGTCCTTTCTCCTAATTGTGTGCTCGCTGCTGATGAGAACGACGCTGGCAACACGTGAGTTTCGGAGAAGCACGCGACTGAAATGCGTCAAGCGTGCGTGTTCATCCGCATCCACCGGTTCATACTGCGAGTGATGAACTTCTATTAGCGTCCGCGGCGGAGGGATTTAATTAGATCCAACCAGCCAATCAAGGCCTTCTGTGCACGGGTAGCTTCAATTGTTTATCGCAAGGTGACAGACGCTTCCACTTGCATATGCTCGAAACAAAGCACGAGCATCATTCGATTATGTATGATTGCCATTCGTGCGCGCACGCGTTGCGGCTTCCAGAGAGTGTATCAGCTTTGTGTTCAATTAAACAGATGCGCATTTCGCGATGAGGAAGTCGGTTTGGGAGTAAATGGAGAGAAGATCATCATTGTTTCAGTATTCAGACATTTTTTGGGGGGTGAACAGGTGATGAGTTGCAACACTGAAAGTCATTGTCACATCTCCAGTTTGGATGAGGTCTGGCATCGCGGGTGTTTGAAATCACCTGGGAGTGGGGAGGTCAGATGGGGGGAGAGGGGGGGGGTGTTTGGTTGTTAGAAGGAAACCCTCCTACCAGGAGCGGGGCAGATGGCAAGGATGTCAGGGTATCGCGTATCGCGCATCCTATGTGAGGTGCGAGACCAGAATGGCCGACCTTGCGGCGAGGTCCCGGAAGTGCAAAAGGACGGACGGACGCTTCCATCTGGGCTGGAATTCATTTAGTCACATCTCTCACAATAGCACCAAGGGAGACACAATGTTATTGTCCACCGTTATAAGATGCTATAAAATTGTATCGTCAGCTGCCTTCTTATTTGAAAAACAAGCCCTCGGGTCAGCGGCATCGCAGGGAAACTACTTTTGTCCGACTGTGTGTCCGATGTGCTTTTTATGTGCCTTTTCTTGCACTTAATCGTCAGACGACAAGGTTGTAAATTGCGCTTGAAACACAAATGCTTCCTGATTTATTACTTTGAACTGTATAGTTGCTGCGCCAATGTACATCGACACAATTGCTTTTTTTTTTTTCCTGAATATGTCTGCTTGGTCTTCTGTTGGGGCGCAATCATCGGCACAAGTGCATGTCGAAAATAATAAGCAGAGGCCAGCCGCGCCCATGTGACAAGGGTTTGTCGGAATATGGGGACGCGTGGGAGAACTAAAATCCTAAAATCTCATTTTAACAACGGCAATTTGTCTTTAATATAACAAATGTTTTTTTTTCCCCTCTTTGATTTTCTCAAGCCGCCTCTAGAACAAAACTATTATAAGGACAAACTACGACCTGACAGATTACCTCAAAAACACGGCAAAATATTTTCTAGGTATGAAATTATTCATGTTAATTTCATTTCCATTATTTATTTCAGTCATTGATATATATAAATAAAAGAAGAAAAGTTGACATGCGCGTATGAGTGATACATCTTACGCAGTTTAATTTTTAATGGGACATACTCTGCAGGGCCTGTCCACTCAAGGGTGAAATCAAACAATAACAACAACAAAAAATCTGCCTATTGCTAAAAATCAGTCGGTGAGCAAGACATTCTGTGCTGTTATGTAAAAATGGGGCTCATTTACATAATACCCACCCCCACACTGAGTCTCTCCACTCATGATTGGGCAGCTACGCTCATTGTTAAGAAATGTACAACAGAAGGGCTACAAGGGATGCACTTATAGGTAAGCATCCTAAAAAAAATGGAGTTTGACGGCTCAGTGATGAAATGCTGGAAGCATATCATCAAAAGTTTATGGGCGCTCGCTTTATGGGGTGGTGGGGAAATAGTGAATTAGCCAGCGGTGGCTTTGCGCAAGCGCCATTAATTTGCAGTCGAGATGCGGAGGGGTGAACATCTGTTCTGAAGGCAGTCTCGAAGTCTAATAAACACCACAAAACGTTTCTAGGTTATAGTGTGCGTTGCTTTAAAGGAAAAAAAAAAGTCACTTGAAGGGTTTTGAAAAGTTGCGAAATGTAGCAGCAGCTTTTTTTTTTTGCACGTGACTGACTGCTGCAGTGGCTCGTTGCCCTCTACGAAATGTATCGCACCATGGGGAAATGAGTTGCTTAACTATGCATGGATGTCCTATCTTCTAATAGAAGCAGAAATCGCACCTAATTAGCAGCCCTAATTTGTTTCTTTCTACATTTGTCACGTGCGACACGGCCAAACGGCACAAATTTGGTGTCTGTTTGGTCATGAAACGGAGCGTCGGCACCGTTTCGTTCCCGATGTCAACACGCCATTGGAGCGGGGTTGTAGCGTTTCTTCCCAATCTGTCGTCACAAATTCCCGCCACATGACGACGCGCGCGCGCACGCGTACCTGCCCCGTCTGTGAAGCACAACCATCGCAACCCTCCGCTGAATTGGCACGATGGCCTTCGATATGCCGTTGGCATGACAACCACAGAGGGATCGAAATGACACAGCCAAGGTTGAGCGCAAACAAAAGCAGAACACCATCATCATTTCTTCCACAGAGAAGGACTAGACAACAGAAAAAGAAGAAAAAAGGAAGGCGGCGGCCAACAACAAGCTGTCCCGAGCCAATTATCCCAGGGAGATGCGGATAGCTACGAGGAAGCCGCCTCTTGTCTGCGCCGCAGGTGAAAAATTCCACATCAGCCAACGCTGATGACTGGGCGGCGCAGGCATGATGAAGACCGAGGCGAGGACACGTCGTTCAAAAGGAAAAAAAAAAAAAAAAGTGTGGAAAGCAGTTAACATCTAATCTGTCGAGCACTTATCAAGCTCTGGCGCCATGGCAACAACATCCGCTTCCGACGACGGGGTACGCGAGTGTTGCTGCGGCATCCTGCCTAATAGCTGGCCTCCTCGTGGCGGGCGGTCATGGGGACCTGACCGCCCCCCCCCCCACGCCACCTCCGCCCTCCCCACTAGCTTCGCGGTCGCAAGACCCTCCTAAACAAACCCACCGCTTATTAAATCCACATCGTCAGCATGCGCCAGTCTGCAGCAGTCCCTTCAAGGTTGTTTTTGGAGATACATTAAAATGTGTGAACGCGTGTCTATAAATATATACTCCTACCCGCTTTTCCCCACCCAAATGATACACGCCACTCTCATTCTTCTACAAAAATCTAGTGCCGCAATATTTTACACAATCTAAAAGGTGCACACGAGCCTCCGCACGAGCATGTCTTCGACTTACATCGCGAGCAGGATTTCCCGCCGCGTTGCCGAAATGATGGACGTGCAATGTGTCACATGCTAGAACATTCACACACTGTACTTGTAGATTCACACATTTGGACGGCTCTAAATAAAGACAGACAGGCCCACCGTCACAGTCTGCAGTCAGTTTAGCCCAGTTTTTTTTCTTTTTTTGTGCTCTAGAGATTTCTTACATCGCTTTGATTTTTCAGCTTGTTCTTTCCGTGCAACTTCCATGACTAAATCATGATTCTTCCGCATCATCTTTTGTGTTGACAACATGCCTTAGTTAAAGCCCCAAATTATTTTCTCCATTCTCATTAAATTCCACTTTTTTTAATCATTTTGAGTACGGCTATTTTTGCTGCGGCGCCCCGGATCGCAGTGAACAGCAATTAAAGTCTCTTCCTCCTCTGCATCTCATCAAAGAAAAAAAAAATGGAATGTTGATGTCACAGAAAGCAAGTCTGCCTTTTGTCAATGACGTCGGGATGTTTGGATGCAAAGCACATACTAATGTCAGCATGGAAGAGTTTTAGTTCTGTTCTGTTTGCAGACCAGACTCCAGGTGAACACCGCAGCTTAACGTTAAAGCTCTGATGCAACTGATTGCCATTCCGATCAGTTACTTCACATTCTCTCTTCAAGTTGATCACTCTGTGTTCTAGAAACGCCGATGTTATTTTTATGTGCGGCTTTCCTCAGGACTTCAGCTGGGATTCTTTTTTGTAACATCAGATGGTTTAGGAGTGAATAACCCACAGCGACATTTGCATTCAGAGATGAAGACGAAATGCTTGGTCGTTAACAATCTATTAGTTTGGCAAAAGCGTTGCTCAAATTAACACTCAAACGTAGACAAGTTCAATAAATGTGATTAGGACGGTGATGTTGTAATCACGCTTCATCAAAGCTATTATCCAGACCGATAGTCGGCTCCAAATCTGACGTTTCCCTTTTAATTTGTGCACTTAAAACGTTTTGTAATCACCGCAGCTCCCACTGCACCTACAGAGGGCATGTGCATGTTAATGCTTCATTCCGACTTGATGAGTAACAAACAACCCGGCTGAAGTCTCTCATTTGCTCACCAGTCTTAACTGGACAAAGAGAAAATGACACTCGGTGACAATCGATAAGGTTCGATCGAGAAGAAAATTGGTCAGGGAGGGTTCCCAACAGGCCTAAAAAGAGCTGCAGGAACTTCTGGCAAGTGCTGGCTGTTTAGTGCATGTGACAACAATCTCCCCTCTTCTTCAACCACATCATTTATTATCTACCTGCCTATCAACCTACAGTACCTTCTTTTCCTACCTCGGTACCTTTCTAGCAACTGGCGACCAACCAACTGGTCAATCTACCCTCACACCTATCTTCCTTTCCTACTTCTCAACAAACCGTGAGAGATGATTTCTGGTTTGCGGATGATACTTACGGACAATGTTGAAGTTGCTGTTGAGTTTGCTGGGAGGACGAGATGGAAAAGGGCGGAAAGGCTGTCATCTCCCCCTCCTTGCCTTCATGTAGACATGGAAACTTTTTGATGGCTGAGGAGTAGGAGGAGGTGTGACAGCATTGACAAGGCATGTTGAAAGGTGCCGATTTGTGCACGCGAAATGAGAAACAAAGAAAAGATGACGCTAGCGGGAAGGATACGGTCTGAATGCTTCGGGGGCATGATCATTAAATCTAAAATTTCTTAAAAAAAATACTTTTGTGCACATATTTGGAAATTTCTCACAGTAACCAATTCAAATTAGCCTGAAGAGTTTGGACGTCCATGAATGGAAGGCTGGCATTTCGAGTGTAATCGCAAACAAAGCAAAAACAAACAAAAAAAAAAAGAACTTTGCTTTTATGTGATCTCAACAGTCAAATTGATTCATTCCGGGGCTTTTTCATGTCCTTGAACTAAGTATGAATATGTTGTTTAACAAGATGCACATCATTCACGCTCGACTAATTTAACAAGAATCATCTGCGTGATAAATTGCCCTTTTTTGTTTGTTTGTATCTTGGTTTCTCGTTCAGCGAATGGAGGAAAAATTCACAATGTCCTGAGCTTGTTTCTCCGTCAATGCCGCACTGAGGAGAAGCATGTTGCCTAGAGGAGTTGAGCGATAGCGTGTGGCTTATCTTCTGATAGTTGCAGGCCATCTCTAGGGCCTAATCTGCTTCAACATCAACAGTTACTTCGACAGAATTCATGACGGATACTAATGGATGAATACGCCCAGCCCTGATTCAAGCAGGTTCAACTATAAATTGGGGATAATGGGAATAAATGTTGACATTTTGTCCAAAGAAAAGTTTCCATTCGCAGTCAGAGGCTGAGCAGGCACGGGACAAACAGTCAGTATGGATTTCGGGCTGAGGATGAACTTCTGGCGTACGCCTGACCTTTAATAGAAAGAGGCATGCATTATTCATTGAGAAATTAAGCAAAATGTTAAGTGATTCCATCTGCGTTGCTTTATGCGGCATTTTCCACATCATCTTTTTTTTGTATGTCAAAACATTGGTGGAGGAAAAAAGGAAAAAGAACATTCGAAAGCAGAAAGATCCCATGCAGCTCAAATGACTTGTTTATCTTGCCTCAAAAAAAAAAAAAGCGTGC
The DNA here is from genome assembly GCA_901007745.1 of Hippocampus kuda. NCBI lineage: Eukaryota > Metazoa > Chordata > Actinopteri > Syngnathiformes > Syngnathidae > Hippocampus > Hippocampus kuda. The sequence goes on along the minus strand of CAAKHF010018352.1, from coordinate 20,682 downwards.
TGTCTGCTTTTCCCTAGTCCTACCACATCAATTACACACTCCCTCTCACACCAACTTGATTTTCTGCTATTGGATTTTCAGAGGGGGCGAAAAAAAAAAAAAGCAGTTTCAAACAACAGCTGGGATGCAATATCCTTCATTGATGTGCATTCCAGCCAATTCGGGATATGGCCTCCAAGCCAAAATTGTCCGAAAGCATAATCTGTGACCAGCATTTTGGGGGGGGGGGGAATACTACGATTAATCAAAGTCCCACCACACCCAAACAAAAACGTGTTGCTCCCTCTGAGGTTCTCACACAAAAAATGCTTCATGCAATCAATAAAAAACAGGTCTCTTTAAAAAAAAAAACTGAGCTGCATCCAAGAGGCAAAACGCTCACGGCTAAGTGAAGCCCAGCATTTCCCAGCTCACCGTCGTGTTATCAAAGAGCCCGCCAATGACTTCAGGCCGTGTCATTAGTGTGTCTGGAAGACGCGGAAAAACTGGCCTGAGAGAAATCAAACGCGTCCCCATGCAGGAGAACAGCGTGAACCTGCTAAAAAAAAAAAATAAAAGAAAAAAAAAAGTTCAGCTGTGACATTTGTGCCGCTTTGAGTTTAAGTGGACCGGCGAATGACATCAGAAAAGAAGTCGTACAGTAACAACGCTCACTCGATTTGCCATTTTACCTACGGTAGATCATCTCCTTCTTTTTTGTCTCGACCTGTTTCAGTATTTTTACTCAATTAATTCTATAGAACCATCAATCAAAAGCAATGCCTGATTTCCATTGTCATGAAACTTTCATTCATGGTTACATTTCTCAGATTTAAACTGTAAGCTTCAGCCTAAGCTGTTACACTTGTATGGCATTTTAAAACAATGTACACTGAAAGCTTTTACGACAACAGATTGACCCCGAAATAGATGAGTTCAATTTCCATGATTTCCTATGGGGGTGGAGGGATTCAAAATATCGCATGGTGCACTTCCACTGTCCTCTGCAGTTCAATAAAAGAGAGAAAAAAAAAGAAATCAACATTCTTCCACTGGGCAAATATTGAGCGGACGGTATTGAGGACCACATTAGCACGACTTTGGGGATCTCCCATGATTATTATGGCAGGCATTGAAATGAAGCACCTTTGTCACATTTTCGATATTCTTTCTGGGTAGGAACTCGCCCGCAGCTTCGGATCACCCAACAGGTTTTTATGATTTAGTAATGATGTTTAAAACCAATTCAGGTCATTTTTGGATGGTGAAAGAGGCGGCGAAAAAAAAAAAACACGTCAGCCAACCTGAATTCTGCTTTGATGTGAGAATCATGAAAATACACGACACGGAGACTCATTTGATACAAAAAAACGGGACGTCGACGCCATTGTTCTCCCAGCCGCAATGTGCCCATTTTTCGCCATTCTATTATCTCTAATGGCTCTAATGACAAACAGGGCAAATTGCTGCCTTGAATGAGAACCACTTCCACCCAGGGGGAGGACGCTTTTTATATTCGGACCGAGCCGTTAAAAGCTGACCTCCAGTGCAGATGTCTGCCGCTTACGTATGGCAGACATCTTATGAAGCAGCTCTCAATGTGATGAACATCCTCTTTAATGCAGGATGAGAGAACAAAACATGAACCCTGTCCAATGATCTTGTCCGAGGGAGCTCGGACCATTGAAATCACATTAGTTTTGCGATTTCATTACACATTTTATTGCCGCGGCATTTATTCTAGCTGTGGGCACGTCTGATGACTTGAAAAAAAAAAAGTAGATTTCAACCATTCTTAATGAAAAGATGCTTGTTGGGAAGAAATTGTCTGCAGGCATTAAAAAAGAAAACAAATGACAGTAATAGAAAGAGAGACAAAAAAAAAAAGGGTCTACATTTCGAAAAAACGATGTTTCGATTTCCTGGTTGGGCGCAAAATGTTCTTTTCCTAACCTAACATCGCTCCAAATCATCTTTCTGTTCAGTCTGCAAACAGTCAAGGGGCTGCGAGTAAATAGCCAAGTTTCCGTTCTTCAAGTTCTCACCTCTAACCTTCACATGACGGCAAATAGAATAATTGCAAGAGGCAGGTGGATCAATAACCACGACTGGCTGGTGTTTTCTGATGGAACCAATCCAGACAATGCAAGACGGGGAGTTTTTATGAGAACGTCGATTTGTAATTTGATGCGTGTCTCAGACAACTCGACGTGTTGTTTTTTCTTTTTCAGTGCATCATACACCAAAGAAAAACGACAACAAAACCGCCTTTGAAACACTGCCTGTACAGTTATTAAAAGATTCTAAGGTGGTGACTCTTTCTGTTGCTTCCTTGGGGAAAAATGTCTTTGAAAATGAGAGGTCGGCGGTGTTACGGAATGGATTGTTGGTGACCTTTGAGGTTTCCGTGTATTTCATTTTGACACCGCGCACCAATGGCGTCAAACTTGTTTTCATTGCGAGCCACGCGTCGCAGTTACTGTTGCCCTCAGGGAGCACGAAAGTAATGACGAAACAAGAGTACAGTACGGTAAATGTCATTTAAAAATGGAACATCAACAGCTTCAATCTTTTCATTTTAGGAAAGTGAAACAACTGGCGTTCTTCTTTTTAGGAAACGAAGAATTCCAAGACAGGGAGCAGTAAAAGTTTGAACAGTCTGAATGATAATATGAAAAAAAATTTATAATGGCATTTGGTATGGCTCCATTTAAAAGAGCCCAGGGAAAACGATTGAAAGTAGGGTCAGTATTTTATTTTAACGTGCAGCCAGCCGTGACGTGTGCTAGCCAGAAGCTGATCTAGTTTTGAAAAATTGCGGCAAGCTTTTGTGTTTTCCTCAAAGATGGCCACATTTGTCTCCCGGCAACTTTTCTTACAACTGTAATGCGCTTCACAAAACTTTTGCCATTCATCCATGATGTGTTCTCATTAGACCGACAGCGCACGCCACTGCTCACCGCCGTGCCGTTTTCCTCCGCGAAACAAAGTATGGCCAGACGACAACTTTGGCCTTGTGACACTTTCTCAAGAAAAAAAAAAAAACATTGTGGTAATGCATTCCGAGGAACGTCCACTTCAGTTTCTTGGACCGTTACCCCCGATAAAATAAAATGTCTCCTTTCATCACTGTCACCAAAATCCAATAAAGTGAAGCCAGTCCTTTCTTTACTTGAGTGGCTGCAGATCTGCATCTTAAAAGCATAAAAGAATACCTGGAATTGAATTTTTGTTTGCCTGAGAGGCTCCCCGGACAATCGTAATATAATTTACATTTAAGTCACTGCAGTAAATACCAATTTACAGCTGTAAACATGCAGAGACGTAGCCAGAAGAACTCAACAAATTCACTTACTAAACTGTAGACTAAGTTAACCAAGCTAATCGCTGTTCTCATCCACAATCTTATTTTTAGACTGTAGGACCTCCGCAGATGTCCGTCGTCATTTCGATATGTCACTACTCCACCCTGTGTTAAGAGTTCAGAACACGTGGTAAGCAGCGAATTCACATCAAGCTTTCAGCGATAAGCTAGAGTAGTTAAGCGGACTACTTGACTAATCAACTAACTATTATTGAAGTGATTCACGTGAATTTTAACGCTTACATTTTTTTTTCTTTAATTCTGCTGAGACCAGCATGAGTTACATCACCAATAAAAGGTCAGTATATTTGTTCCGCAATTCCAATGTCTCTCATGTTTTGTTTTACTGTCAAGGGCGACCAACTCTTCGCTCTAAACTGGCACACTATGTAATTAACTTGAAATCACTTTTTCTGCACGTCCTTCAAGTTTGGTGCGAGGCAATTTGTTTGCACCCTGCGGGCGGTGAGTAAAAATCATGAAAACAAGAAAATGCTATTCAAGCTTTTTCTTTACTCCATTAACTTGGCCGCGTGTAAGAATGATCGTTCCATAAAATATATACTGTTTGTGGGGGGGGGGACGTGTCATAAATTACTTTCCGTCTTTGTTCTCCAAACAATACGTGGCATTTAACTTGTGAATTGTTTACAATCAATTGAGTCCCGTGGCAGCTTGGATTTGTGGTCTACCTGGACCATTTCTTCAATTACTTTTACAGGCGTGCGGTCATAATTAATAGAAGCAAAAGCCCACAGCTACAAGAATGAGGAATACCGAAAATTGCCATTTTTATCGCTGTGCAACTACTGTGAAATTAAACCTTTGAAGATGTCTTCCTGACATTAACAGCCTCGTTGTGTCTTGGTTAATAACATTTGTTTAAATTATTTGGAAAAATATATCTTTCTGTTGATAGCAAATTGAAGCCCTTGTATGCAGGGGCATTTAAATAAATTCAATATATAAATGGATTGAGTGATCCCTCAGAATGCGATACTTTGATGAAGATGAATGACTTCTATTTTATTATAATGCCAATTTTTTTTTTCACAGAGAGTACACCAAATTTAATTTCCAGTTGATTAATTTCTTCCACGACCAAACTTGACATTATAAAACCTTTATTTCGTGTTCAGTAGACGCGCAACAATTAATCGACAGCTAATCGATTATCCCTGAAATCTCGAACAGCCCGCAGTAGTGTGCCTTGGCACATTGGTTGGGAATCACATGCCTACCAACCCTCCATTTTGCGTCACATTATTTGGAAAAAAAAAAAGTGCCTCCTCCCTTTCTACAGAGACATCGGTGGCATTATCACAGTTGCCCTCAAATGGGACTGTGAGGAGCAATATGTGAGAATTGATCAGCGGCGCCAAGGCTCCCTGACTAAAGCCCGGGGAAAAAAAAATGTGTGCAATTAAATTTCCAATTTGAGCGTATTAATCGGCTCGCACGCTCCTGACAGCTTACCGCAGCGAAACGTGTTCTTCCAAGCCACCTCATAAAGGACTCAGAAAGTGGTATTTTGTCGAGAGATGACTACAAATGACTGCTCGGCCATCTTTGCCCGGTGACCAGCAGCGACACGAGTACCTCATCGAGCAATGCAGCAAGAAAGGCCTGTGATGATTTAATATGAGCTTCCCGGGCGGCAGCGCTCGAACCGAGAGAGAACGGCGGGCCTCATAATGTCGATGGCACCACCTGCGCTCGCGCGGTGTGTTTACGCACTCACATCACAACCCTCGCCTCCTGCACTCCCGGGGAGGGACTCGCAGTCGGGGAGAACACTCAGTGTTATTAATGCTACTGATTCTACGTCTCCCTTGTTTATGTTTGCTTGGCAGCCTTGGAAGGACCCTCGCGCGTTAGCACGAGATGTATGTAGAAAGTGGTGGTGGTGGTAGTGGGGGTCAACTTGAGGTCTTGCCCAGCTCATAGATTGATTGCTACGCCTACACCCCAAAAACACATCATCGCTTCGAATAGTATGCTGGTGTAGTTGCTTTAGAGTGCCTCGTTGTCAGCCATGAGTGAGTGCACGTAATGCAGGGAAAGACGGAAGAGTAATGAGTGGGGAAATGTTTTTTTATTTATGAGTGGGGTTAAAAATTCAGTGTGGGCTTCTGGCTGGTGTGGCTGCTTTAGAGTGCCTCGTTGTCTCAGTGCGGAAAAGCCCCGTCCGCCCGGTGGGAAATCTTCCAACCACCGGAGGTTTTGAGATATTTTACCAGATCAAATATGGAGGGTTGTGCAGGCTGTTGAGGAGGCTTGGCAGGGCGTTTTCAGCCGAGAAGCACACCGTGGTGAGAGCGGGGCAAACTGCTCAAATGTGCATGATTTTGAAGCCTAATTTGATTTTTCTGTTAAATGACTGAAATTTGGCATCTCTATGATGTGTCAAATTTACACCAAACATTGATTTTCACTTTGGAAGAACTCTCGGAGATAAACTAAAAATAGACTCCTCATCTAATGAAATGTAATGGAGAAGGGGCAAAAAGGTGTTTGCACAGCGATACTGTCACATAGCGGTGCCACGTCTCGCTTGCTGTTCGAGGCATTTTGTTTTTTTCCTTCCCGCAGTGACATTTGCTGTTGAGGATATTCCGGGAGTGCAATGATGCATCATCACTGCAAGAAGGTGAACGAGACTTTGATGAGAGTCAGCCAGCTCCTGAGTGCAGCCTGTGAGTGCATCTCATCCATCTCTACTCTTACAACAACAGCCGCCTTTGGCACTCGAAGGCAGGCCTTAAAACACATGCACACCTGATTTGTTCCAGCCCCCCTATATGCTCCTATATGCCAATGACTTAAGATTCACTCGATCCTCCACACAGCATGACTAAACCCAACAGTGTCAACCTCCTCTCAAAATGTATACACAGTCTGCTCCCTAAAAGCCAAAAAAGAAAAAAAAATGGCCAAAAGTATCACTCAATCTTGTCACAGTAGTATAAATTTGTGTCAAATGAAGAAACTCCATTTGAGATTTCAAATGATCAAAATAAATTGAGTAATTTGGGGGATTTTTTTTTTTTTTTTAGCAGATTGATTTTCCACTTACCGTGTCTGTTTGTGAGCTGTGTGTCATCCCTGTGTTACATCGCCAGCCATCTGTGTGGCCTTTCAATCTGCAGATGGGCTTCATTTGGACCACTTGAAGTATTCACGTCCAAGCCAGATCTGAATAATGCTCTTTTCTTTTCATCAGAAAAAACATCAATACCTTGCACTTGCAAAAACAAAGTGACATCTCGAAAGGACTATATATTTTTTTTATTTATTTGAAAATTCAACAGGTTATGAAGAGTTGCTGATGATGGTGATGTTTACAATTCTAAATACAAATACGCGACCATCGACTCAAATAGCTCAAACTCGTTTTTTCCCTGTTTATTTGAATAAGACACCAGCAATTAAAGCTACAAACAATATAACTAGGTAAATTAAATGTGGAGAGGTTGCTGGGTGGATATGGACGCCTCAAAATATGACTTTCCATCAGGCAGACATGGCTGGTGCTAAGAATGAAGAGCGGCTGTAGAAAGGTCCGGAGTGGCCCAGGGTGCTTGACTCGAGTCTATTGGATGGATCGGTTCGGTCTCTTCGGAGGGGGTGGGGGCATTAGCTCAGAGTCCGGATCTGTTTGGTGTTTGCGGGTCTGGGCTTGGACTGCTTGAGGACAACGGTCCACATACTCCAACAAGATTTTCTTGGTGACGGGTTCCTGGATGCTTTTACATACCGCTGGGAAAAGACAAGGGGATGGGGAGGGATAACCGTCAAGGAGCGGCTACAGTGAATTCTTGTTCAAGCCGCGTGGGAGGTATTATTAACCCATTCACGGTAGTTTAGATCTGTCAACTGGAATCTACTCGTTTACTGCCACAGATGTGCGCGATCACATACACGCTAGCGTCTAAGTCAAGTTGGTTTTTGTACAGGTTGTTTGGAAGAGGGCATTTCTCGCCCAGGTTGTTGTGTCTGTAAATACATTATTTTTCCATCAAGGGTGAAGTCAGCACTCCGATACTTTCAGTGTGGCCGTTGGATAGATGCAGGAGGGGAGTTGACTTACCTTTAGTGCTTTCTTCAGTGCTGTTTTAGGAAACTCGCAACAAAGAAGACTCACCCATGGCTGTGTCGTAGGAGTTTGGGAAGCTCTTGTCTATCCTCTGCCTCATGAACACCCAGCTGTTGTTGTCGAAGGTGCACTCGATGATCTTGTTGTCGTACAGTTTCAGCTCTTTCGTGGCCTGCAGATGCGACAGACAACACAGCTGCCTTTTACTTTCACCGGTCAGGGAGGACAATGCCGCACCACTGTTGCGATGATTGCCAATTCGACTTATTAGCCCACCACTGCATTCTGTAAGAGTGAGATCTGGCTCCAGCTGGCTGTGAGGACAAGGCATCATCCGAATGTCATCAATGAAATTCACTAATTGCAATGACCGCGGCGTTCAAAACACATTAAATATCCATTAACATTCGGGACTATATTGGCAGAGGCAGCTGCGACTCAACTTTGAGAAAGTGAGCGCGGCTCCAGTTCAGCAAAGAACAGCACTCGTCTAGTTTTAAACATTTCGGAATTCTAGCCTTTAACCCAGAGTGGAGGCCACTACTTGAGAAACAATGCACCGAAAATGCTAAAGTTCCTGTCATTGAACTGCAATGCGTGTAAAATGTGTGCATCGGCTATCATTTCGATAAAAAAAATACAAACATGTTTTTAGAAACAACTGCAACGAGTGTTATCTATGACATTTGATGCAATTTTGTAAGTCCCAACTGCGTGCCTTAAGCTTGCAATCCTCGAGGCTGTCTAAGGAAAGACCACGCAGCAGGCATTGTCACATTCTCCACGATGATGACAGAGTTGGCCACCTCCATGAAGGCATCTGCCCACCTCCATGAAGGTCAAACACTCCGACGCAGGAAAACAACATCCAGTCAGTTGCCTGGCTACACGAAGCGATTGTGCGAAGGCGAGATGGTTAGCTGCTCGACCGGCTGAGCAGAACTAAACTCGAAAAACAACGCCAGGGACATCGACCTGGAACATTCACGAGACCGGCGAGAATGCAAGACAACATTTCCCATAATTAGCCTTTGAAAGTTTTTTTTTTTTAAATTGTGCAACCTCGACTCCAATGATGCATCCATTTGAGCCCATCACTGTCAATGCCGCTGTCATGTCTCATCGCCCCATGACTACCTTATCTCTCCCTTGCTTCACATAGAGCTGGGTTCTAATATCGGAAGACGTCAGTTTATGATACCCCTTCATCCTGCTTGATCAACCCAACCGCAAATGAAGCTACGGCAAGATAAGAGGCTGTCTTGCCATGTCGGGATTTTGCCCAGTTCCTACGAGACAATCTTTTAGGCTCAACCAAACAAAACAGACTTCTCAGTTGCGGCACCACTTAATGCAGCGGGATAGTACGACAAACAAACCAACAGATGAGTTGTGAGCTGTGATCTGGATCGCAGACTTGCTTCCTGATATTTGTTATGAAGACAATCCGTTTGACATCCGAACAGCAAAGCGCGGCCATTTTGCCTTCAAGTTGGAGGTTGAAAATACTCAACGATGGCACACAAACAACAAAGAAGGCAAAAACGCAGCTCCCTTTGCCCCGGTAACCAACGATCACCTACTTGAAAGACCGCCTCGGTGAACAAAAGGCAAGTCAACACCAACAAAGACTATTGAACAGCGTGTCGTCCACGTTCGCAGGGAACATTGACATTCAGCAAAGGTCAGGCAAGGAAAATCAGCCAAGAAAGCGAAGGAGTTTGGCAAGATCCTAGGATTCTACACGAGGGCTTCATCCTTCCCGGGGTGTGGGGCATCTGGACTGACAGCGGGGGCGCCACAAATATCACACAGGAAGCAAGACGGCGTGCGAGGGAGGAAGATGGAGAACACAAGCCGCAGAGCCAAGTTCCATCAAGTGCAATTCAGTCATACAAATTAACAAGCCTTGAAAGCAGGAGCAGAGCACGTTGACAAGTCACGTACCGCATTGGACATTGCGGCCACAAAATATAAAAATCAAGTGGTTGACCGCAAACGTGGCAGCGTTACATCTCGGCACATTTCGTACTTGCGACGCAAATCACAAAAAGCGGTGAGCCGTGTTCCAGCTCCACTGCACGCGAGCCAGCAGCATCAGCCTAAGTGTGACTGGTTACCCAACAATATTTCTGGTCCATCCTTTTTTTTTTTTTGCAGGTGGACAAGCATCTAAAGGGGTGACACGATCACAAAGTCATGTCACTTGTATTCATATCGTGCCAATTCAAAGCAGAAGATTTATCGAGGCGCTTGACAGATTCCCAAATTCCCCTTACATGATATAAGAAAAGAAACTGAATTCCACACGAGCAAGCGCTTGGAAATAGCGGCAAGGAAAGACTCTTCAAACAGAACCGAGGCCCTGTGGGGCGACGATGCCTTCCGAGAACTCTGCACAGCATGCTGGCAGACAAGTGAAGGGCAGTACAGGCGAGCGACAGGCTGAGTCTCTTCCTGCTGGTGTAGGTCGACATGTTGGCTGCCACTTTTTCCCAGAACACCTGGTGTTTAATCTGTCCAAATCTGTTGGTTCTGGCGGCGCATGCGTGCTCATGGTTATCGGAGAGCTTGGCAGGAGGATTTTTTTTTTTTCCGATCGTTGCATGACTGCAGATGACAGAAGCTTTGTGTTTTGGGATATCCAGCATACTGTAGATGGGGACTTGAGACATTGTACCTTGGACTCAAATTGGAGCCAATGCCCGCATTCATGACATTGTTACAAAATGTGCAGTCTGCAGGCCAAGTTCACATTTCTAGACTGTCGTAGCTTCATCAGAAAGAAGCAGTCCAACGATGAGATGCTCTTATTCTCATTTCTGGTGACAAGGTCTGTCAGCCAACTCCCAGATTTTCAATGATTAATGAGCTCCACTCATCGGCCACATATCGGTAGAATTCAGTTAGAATGCGCAGCCGACGGGCTTTGGAAAATGACTCCGTTTCATTTCGAGTCTCGTAGCGGGCGTGCATCAGGGAAATGGGAGTCGAAATGAAGTAGGAGAAGTATAAATAATTAGCGAGACTAATTATTTACACCAGTTTCCAGAGGCTCATTAGCATAAGTGATGCATCGCGTGTCAAAAGTATGCCCAAGATGGCCGTAAATCAGCTCTAAGAGGATCATCATATACCATGTTTGCTCCTATAGTTGCCGGGGGGGAGTTGACTGAAATGCGTGGAAGGGTTCGGGTGTCTCAAAGAGATAAGGCATTCAGGACACTGTTTAATGTGATTACTAGAATATGATAGATGTTTCATAAAGAGTATACTTTGCACCCACATCACACCAGACTTGAAAATGGAATTCATTAAACAGGATCACAAGATGTGTCATTCATGAAAAGCAACACATTCTCTCACCTTCATCTTTGCAAAGGGCCTCTCGTAGTTGCCGACGTAAAGCAAGCCGACCGTCTGAGGCAGCAGCCTGTAAAGATTAAAAAAAAAAAAAAATAGACTATAGTTAATAGTGTGTGAAGGATCCAGCTCAAGAGTATCTTGAGTGGTGCAAAGACATCATCACGCTGCTTCCATTTTGCAGCTCGTAACAGAATGACAGGAATGTGATATTGCACCCCCGCGAGCCCTTCTGTCTCTGTGCGCAGCTTGAGGTGCAGGGGGGAAAAAAAAAAAAAAAAACGACATTATGTCCACAATCCAAGGCTGAGGCTAAGATAAATCGGAAGAAACTGTCCAGAATAGAAAATAAGATTCCACGCATTACGTACAAAGTGAGACTGTGAGCTGTCGGCGCAGTTCAATCACACCTTGGTGAGTTTTATTTGCATCTGTGTGCGTGTGCCTGTGTGCGGGTACAATGGAAGTGTCTGTGCAGTATTTCTGTCTCACACCCGAGATGCAGCCCAACAGATGTCTTAATCACACACTGCCCCAGTGCTCAGCACCCTCTCATTGCCCCCCCAACCATGAGCCTGTTGTTATTTGCAGACAATCAAGCTCTATTAGAATCCAAGAGTCGAGAGCGGGTTGCCGTTTTATTTTAGTTAACCATCCGTGTGGCGGAAACAAAGGGGGCTATTGTTACTAACTGATAGCTCCAACTACAGTGCGGCTCCTGCGAATCTCATTCAGAGATTGAGAAGAAATAGCAAAGTGTCACTCCGGCATCCTTCCGTGTAATAATAGCCAACACGGAGAGGAAGGAAGGACATTAAAAGAGCCAAACAGCCCTGCTGCAGTAATGGACCCATGCATCTGTCCTTTCTTGTCACTGCTCTATTAATACACCTGACTAACAGAGCTGTTACAAAAATGAAAAGAATAAATGAAAAAAATAAAAATGCAACAGAGAATTTTACTGCTGCTCAGTGAACACATCATCACTTGTCACGGAGTTAGGGTCAACTAAAGTATCAAACGTTACAGCGTTTAAAAAACAGACTGGGATGTAATAGTGTTGGTTGCAGCAAATGTCAAGAGAAGCACAACAAGAAAAATAACGTTCTATGGCCCAGAGGAAATTATTTTTTTTTAAATCAACAACAATAACAAAAAAACAGGGAAGTAGAATATAACTTGAAAAATTGATGAAAACCATATACTGTATTCGATGACAAATGTGTTCTCCTTATCTCAAGGCAACAGTCGCGCTTTTCCTTATGCATTGCTTTGCAGCCCACCAGATACGTCTAATCTGGGCTCGAAGAAAGTTATGCACGTAAAATAAACAAACACGACAATTTATTCTTGATGCGTCCTGTCCTTGAAAGACTGAAGCCTGGACTCGGACCCCCAACCTCAAACTGTAGAACTGATTGTGTGGGCCGATGAATACGCGACGGTTAGCTCCTCGTGTGTCTGTCCGGCTCTCGCTTTCGCTCGGGCGGTAACTGAGGAGCGACTTGAAAGTCCAAGATGGAGCGAGGTCGGATGAGGGCCGCTGCCAATCAATTCCTCTTTGGGGATAAGTATCACGACTCTCTCAAACGGCAACTACAATTATGCCCCCGTGTTCTCCTGCGCACAAGATTCGACTTTGAGGAAGCGTGAGCGACTGTCAATGAATGATGGCGAGGCTCAGAAGCCGGAGACGGTCAGTGAGGTCGCCCGTCTCTAAGAGGAGGAGGCTGCGTGAGCATCAAGTCTGCTGCAATGGGACGAGATGAGTGCACTCGCACACCTTGTTCCACGGCCAAGATCAGAGCACAGTGACCAGATTCAAAAACATTCCCTCTTCCAGTGATTTTTTTTTTAAAAAAATTGCAGTACTGCAAAAACATTAAGGACTAGTCGACGTCAACGCATCTTTTCATCACATAAGTGTCAAGCCAGCACCACTGCGTGAGTATAATCTTACAATCCTTATTTACAAATGCTAATCAAACCTGAAACTCCATTTCAGGTTATTTTAATGGTATGACACCTTCCACTTGCAATTGATAACCTTTCTACTATAAAAGCAAACTCGAAACATGGAAATCCTCTAATTACCTGCAAGGGAATGATTGCCTTTTACGGAAAAAAAAGCTACTTTTTGAGGGCGGGCGGGGGCTCGCAAAGATAAGCACCGGTGCATCTGAATAATTCATGTTACAGAGCGTGATGACCAGAAAATGAGGAAAAAAACGTGAAGGGCAGCCGTGCTCTTTGCACTTATCGGCTCGAAGAGCAAACCTTCTCTGCCAATATGGTAAAAGGAAGGAGCGCTGGACACTATTGCAGTGGTTTCATAAGAGCAATTGGTCCCCAAGGCAATTTGAAAGAAGGGAGGGGG
>CAAKHF010018348.1:33544-50912 GCA_901007745.1 Hippocampus kuda | reverse complement strand
GGGGGGGGGGGGGGGGGGGGTGTCGCCTGCAAAAAGGTGATCAGCTAGTGAACGCTGGAGTGCTGCGGCATTGGTAAATATCATGCAGATGAGGAGAAGCTTCACGCAGTCAAACGCTGTCCTGGGCATTTTGGTCTCAATACTTTGAAATGATCTGAGTAGCACAAATCTTTCGTCCTGCTCTTACGGTTCGACCGGTGTTGTCTCCCGCTTTTCTCACTCTCGTCATCATCTCCAACCCCCGATGATGACGGCGCTTTTATAAGATTGCACTTGGTGGTTCAGGTGTCCGAAATGTATTGTGCCGATACGAATGCATTCATACGAGCGTGTCGGGGACGGTCTTTGAAAGCGCGTCACGCCCCCCCCACCCACCCCGCGTGTACGGACGTTTAAGGCACAGATGCCGTTTTGCAGCCGGACTATTCGCCGAAGGCCGTAATCATGCCAGCGGTTTCAGTGTTTCTACTGGAGAAATTCAAATTTTGGTGCAGGCAGGCAGGCGGGCGAGCGGGCAGGCAGGCAAGCAGCACCTACTTGTTACATGGACAGGAGCAAAGACCACAGAATTTCCCTAGATCGTTCAAATTCTTTTCTGCATCCTTCATGTCCTTATTGATTTGGTCCATTCCCTCCTCGATGCGCTCCAGTTGTTCTGATTAAACGCAAGTCATTTATCCCCCACAGAACGAAGCACGAGAGAGAGAGAAAGAGAGAGAGAGAGAGAGAGAGAGGACAAAGGAGAGAAGACAAGAACTTCAGACACTCACTGTGACGAAAGAAAGTAGGAACGAAATAAATTAAGAAACAAATAAATTAAAAAAAAGAGGAAAAACTGGACGCCACCACATATGTGACAACCTTTGAGGCACGTTGTCAGTACCTACTTGTTACATGGACATATGAAAAGCCCACAGCATTTCCCTAAATCTTTTAAATTTTTCTCGGCTTCCTTCATGTCTTGGTTGATATGGTTCATGCCATCTTCGACACGATCGAGTTGCTCTGGTCAGGACAAAAGGGATGACAGTGGTGGAATGAATGTCATTGGCTGATTGACACAAATATGACTTATGATGAGCAGCAACCGAGTCGGCTGAGTCAATGTGTGCGGACGCTGTGAGCGACTTGAGCGTCTTTCAAAAAAGTGGACGAATTTTAAAGTGGCCCTTTTGCCCTCACGGTTTTTTTGCGTAAACTCCAACGAAAAAGTTTGGACACCCCCGGTCGAGAGAGATTTTGTCGTAGGAGCGCCTAAGCTAACCATCAAGGCAAATTAATTGAAAGGAATAGCCGAGGATAAAAATATTCTGTGCTGACGTGCGTGCTGGCAGGATGAACCGACGAACTAACCCATCTTGAGCAAAATCCTGGCGTGGATGGGACCGTGCAGAGAAAGAAAAAACATTTCTTCGATCCAGCGAAATGTGCAGATCCGCAACCAAACAACCTCACCCTTATGGTGAGTCCACGTCGCTAGTTTGTAATGCGTTTCACTTCATGTTGCTGTTAGCACGCTCGCGGTCACGGAAGGGAGAACCTTCACGAAAAATGTCAATGTTGATGTCGGCTGTTGTCAGTGGCGACTTTGGTCACGCATATGCAGAGAGCTTTTATGGTTTTCAAGGCCTCGCCCGCGCTGATGTGGATGACGCTTTGGCGACTGGTCGTAGCAAAGACCTTTCGGCCCGACTCGCGTTTCGAGAGAGGATGTGAATTATGGAGCACGCTCGTCAATTAACTGCCTTGAGATTTGTAAAATCCCCGGTTGGCACGCAGACGTGCAGCACGCAGTGCAATCGATTTCGTTCCTGCTTGTCCTCGATCGGGTCACGGGTGTGCTGGAGCCTCTCCCCCGGTTGACGTTGTTCAATGATTCGGCGTTTTGATGCGCGCGCAAAGCACGTTGCGCTCGTGAAAGGAGTGTTAACGGCCGGCGTCAATGAAAGCTGTCCAATTCGGCTGCCGTAAAAGCTTTTGGAGTCGCGTGGGTGCCTGCTGACACGAACGGAGGGTCACGGGACCAATCGGAGCATTCGCGCCCCTGTCCGTGCAATTAACGCTTCGTCGCGGGACGCACAAAATGTTTGATGAGCCTTTCAGGGAAGCGCCGGAGCTCCTTCGACTTGCTTCCAAAGGGAATCAGCAGAGGTTGCTTTCTAAAATGATGCTCGGTGCCCCGAAGCAAGCGGCATATATTGTGACCGGGGATTTTACCAATCTGTGAATGGATTGACAGAAAAGTGGCGGAACATTTTGTCATTACCAGCTAAATCGATCGTTTCGCTTCAACTGGAACCTTCTTTCAATTTTGGAATGTCAATTGATCCAAAAGCACACAGAATTTTGTATTTGTGTTAGATTGGAAAGCAAATTTATCGGCGATCCTGTTTAAAGTCATCCTTCCACCAAAGAATTTCATTTTAGCCAACAAAGGGGTCATATCGGGTTTTGTTTTTGGTTTTTTTTTTTTGTCACTGTGGTGGTTGGCTCAAATGAACGTGTTTTGGCACTTTCAAGATGTCCAGCTGCTGTCTACGTTGGCTAATGGAAAGAAATAAAAAGCTCCCGGCAAATAGCAAAGAAAACATGAAAAGAAAATTGCTCAAAAGAAAAGAAGCAGGTCATTACAATTCCCTCGTGCAAACAAAAGGTCAAAGAAACTTATCAAAAACAAACAAGCCCTTGCAAAAATCACAAAGAGAAATTGCATTAGTTTCAATCTACATTTCAAGACATCAAGCAAGCATGTACGAAACAATTAAACAATATTTTACTGCCTAGGATAACAATTTCACTTGAGGTGTTTGTCGTATGGTTACCGAATTCGGCCATTTTTATTCTAACATTATGTTCCAACATTTCATCGCCATCTGCCCGTTTGCACACTTACCTCCTTGTTCATCCAACATGACCAAAGTCCTAATGCCGGCATCTTTGCTCTACTCCCCAAGGGCAAGCAGGTAACAAGGTAGTGTAAGGAAAAAAAAAAAAAAAAGAAGTCAGTAATGAGGCAATATTGCGCCGGAGAGTGAGTAGCACCTGAAAGATATTTGCTGCCATAAGCTATTATGACAGCAAATTCCATTTTCACCTTGCTGCTGCTCGCCATTTTTCTTTGCTACCTTTTCGTGCGCGAAACACAGCTGTCCATTTTTGTCATTTTTTGAATTTTGATGTTCGGGGGAGGTTGTATGCCTTTCAGACATCCCATTAACGTAGAAATCTAAAAAGCGCCTCACAGTTCAGAGATTGTGAGTTCAAATCCGGGCTCTGGCCTTCCTTTGTGGAGTTTGCATGTTCTCCCTGTCGTCATCATCATCATCATCACCTTCCACCTGGACTGAAATTATTTTCTTCCACATCATCATTCAGGTCATATTGATTGCGAGGAGGAAAGGTCTTTTGGCAGGAAACGTAAAAAAAAAAAAAAAAAACGCTCCCTGGAGGATAACAACACGACCAGCCTGGGGAAACGCTGCAAGATCCCTGTTCATGGATCTCCATGGAAACATCCATTTTCTAGTCCACTTGGAGCCTATCCCGGCTGTCTTCGGGCACACCCTGAACCGGTTGCCAGCCAATCTCGCAGGACGCACATAGACCAACAACCATCCGGGTTCACGCTCACACCTACGGACTATTTAGAGCATTCGATTAGCCTGCCGTGCGTGTTTTTGGAATGCGGGAGGAACCCCGTAGTACCCGAAGAAAAGCCACATAGGCAGGGGGAGAACATGCAAACTCCACACAGGAAAGCCGGAGCCAGACTTGAACCCTGCACCTCTGCAGTGTGAGGCAGACATGGTAACCAGTGGTCCACCGCGCCACCTCCATGTAAACCAACGACGTAGATACTCATGCCGGACCCCGACAGCATCAGCCATTTCCGTCTTCGCAACGAAAATGGAAAGTTTCCTTGTCGCATTAAGACATGTTCTTCGCCCTTTCGCAAGGTTTCCTCCATCCTTGTCGATCTGGACTCCTCCATGACACGCATCCCGACTGCCCAGCCAGCACATGCATCCATCAATAAAGCTATTAGGTGACTAATGGCCTGTGCTGGCTTAGTGTGTGCTGCAAGGGAGGATACTGAAACCTGATTGTCCGCAGTCCTTCCAAATCCCGCAACGCCATGCCGGTGCCGGTGCGGCGCACCTGGCTCGGCCCAATAGGCATAAATCGGATTATACTGCGTCGGTGTCTACACGCACGAGTCATGTAAGATGCATGAACAACGCCCCGTCCCCAGCTGCTTCCTCAGCTGTTTGCGACCAAAGCCGCATTGACGTTTGCGACACGGGAAGGGGAAGGCTGGCCTATCAATGATTCTGTAATTCAAAGTAGTAGAAATGCGCCTCTCGGGCGAACAAGGAGTAATCGAGATCCCAAGCGGGCAAAGAAATGGCTCGGAGAGTCTTGCTCATTTGAAGATCTGGCGCAGAAATCACTGCATGTTTCGATTGTTTTCGACCAAGTTCGAATGGCGTTGCGCTGCAACATAATGCCCCCGAATACGACTAATTGTGCGAACGACAAATGATGGTTCCAAAATTATTTTCATATGTCAAGAGGCCGGGAAGAAATAGACGGACGATGGATAGGACCTTGAGCTCTGCATCAGCAGCTTCTTTCCTTCCCAATGACAGCCCCAAATGCTCTCGATGCTTCCTGTTTAATCCTTCACTTGATTCATCCTCCTCTGCCTGAGGTGTAACTCGTTGTCCTTTCCCCCTCATTTGTCACCGTGTCACTGACTGGCCATGAATGCTGCATGAGCAAATAAATGTATGCGCATCTGCTTATTTTTCATAATGAGCAAACAATTAAAAGACAATTTGAGGATTTGCCGCCCCGAGCTGCGGGATGGTCGCTCAAGCGTAGACACTTTGCGGTGGGGAAAATAATCAACCTGCTGCGTACAACTGTCGAATCCAAACAAAACAAAATTCAATGAAGCGAGTTTTACCTCTTCCACCAGCTGCAGCATGCGGCGGGTGCTCTCCAGCGACTGTGGGAGGGGAAAATCAGATGACAGTTAGCGTCAAATGCGAGAATGCGGGACACATGACGCGCGGGACTCTATTTTCGTAGACGCCACGTGCGGAAATGCCGCCGTATCCTGATTTTCGTGCATTTGGGACTATTTAATGAGGGTGCAGCTTCCGTTATCGGTTGCTATACCGGCAAAGAGCAACGACAATCCTCTGGTCACGCACGAATCACTTCTAGCGCGACCTCACAGAGATGTCTCCATGCCGGATGGAGGTGCCCCGCAACGGCGCAAACCTCCCTTTTTAAATACACTGGCTTGCGTGTCTGCGAAATTCCCAACCAGCACCTGGGCTAGCAAACCTCGGCGAAGATTTAAAAATGCGAGTCATGCTGGAATCGCGCCGGTCGTGAAACTAGAGCCTGCAATGTTATTCACAAACGTGAAAAGTTCTGAAATGAAATCCGATGGAAATACTGAGATGTACAGTAATGAAGCATTTTGGTTACCTCTTCATCTGTGGAAGCGAGGCAAAATATGAATTCATCTTTCATTATGATGACAAAACAGTCCAGCGAGTACAAACGCAACAATAACCTGATTGCTGTTTTTAATCTTATTTGAAGTGCAGCTAATTTCTGACACCACATGCTCAAGTTCCGAAGACGTGTGAAGCAGCGCGGCCTCTCAGCGGGGACACTCGGTGACATCTCCGCTGTCTTACAAAGACACAGCGTCACCCCGCTGTGCTCACAGTTCATCCTGTTGATCTTTGCAGTGGCAACATCAAGAAATAAGGGCAATGACAAAAGTAAGTTTTTTTTGTTTTTTCCTTCCCGATATGTGAACTTGCCGTTTCCTCTGTGTGTGCGAAAGCAACTCAAGCTGATAGTGGTCATGGTAACGATCCCACCATTTTGCGCGTGCCCTGTTCTTGAGAATGTTCGGCGTTCTGCCCATGTTTGTCAGCGTGCGTCATATGTGAAAGTGGGGGAGTGGTGACCTGCTCCGGGCCTTCACTGAGGCTTTTCTTGCTGTGGTGAAACAAACACCCACATTTAGACACTCACAAGGTCAAGCGCATATGGGGAAGATCTGATTCATGGACAGGAAAACGATCCCTTATCTCAGTCTTACATGGGAAAAAGAAACAATACGTCCAGGCAAGGCAGGAGGAACATGATGTGACCATTTTGTGTTCCATTTTGATGCTACACTGGCTTTTGGTGAGGAGGATATGATATGGCATTGCTATGGCAATGCTGGATGACCTACTTTTGAGGTTAGTGACTTTGGAGGACCCTTGTTTGTGTTTTGATGGTGTTAAAATCTTTATTATGGCGACCAGACGTCCCGGTTTAACCGAGACAGTCCTGGTTTTGAGCCTTGCGTTTTGAGTCCCAGTCCCGTCCCAACGTCCCGTTTTGTTTTGAACAGTTAAATGCCAGCGCTCGGTCTCACCTCATCGGCGAGTTGGTCGGCGCGTTGCTGCATGTCCGACAGCTCGTTGCGCATGTCCGCATCATCTGCCATGGCTGTTGGGTGTGGGGGGTGGAGAGCGTCTCCAACGGGGAAGAAAAGATCCTAAAGGGAATCCGAGAAGAGCTGAAAGAAAGACAAAATTGCATGGTGAGCAAGTGACAGAGTACGCCTTTTCCCAAAATGTACGTCTAACGAGGGACTTTACCCCGATTTGTCCATTCATGCATTTTGATGGCACCGATGCCAGCTGACTGGATGAAAAGCGGACGATAGCCGAGACTAGTTGCCAAGACATGCAGAGGCCGACTATCATTCACACTCGCATTTCACTGTCACTGAGTGGGAACTGAACCCCAGCGTGGAATAAAACTTCAATTTGGATGAACACTTGGTCCTACTACGTCACTGTTT
The DNA here is from genome assembly GCA_901007745.1 of Hippocampus kuda. NCBI lineage: Eukaryota > Metazoa > Chordata > Actinopteri > Syngnathiformes > Syngnathidae > Hippocampus > Hippocampus kuda. The sequence goes on along the minus strand of CAAKHF010018348.1, from coordinate 44,026 downwards.
TGTTTTTTTGTTTTTTAATGTTGGCAGCTGTTTTTCGGCCACATTGACTTCGGTTGATGACGGACGACAACTTCTGCACAAAAAGGACCCGCTGTACTGTACTCTTTCCATTCCACTGTCAGGGATGTTCACGTCTTATGAGCGCTTATACATTCATGTGTACAAACACGTTGATATCGCAACATAGCAGGGCGTGACTCATTGAAGCCCCCACAGCGCAGAATCCATCCATCGCTTTTGCATTTGAGTCGCATTTCAGTGGCGAGACAAGACATCCAACCTTCCTTGACAGCACAGAAACCCATTCCGAAACCCGGCGGATGGCTTGCACGTTGGAGGTAAAACAATTGAAAATGTAATTTCAGCTCTCCCCGTGCCCTAATTTCTTTGCCTCCCTCTCGCCTTTCCTCTCGCACTGCTGCATCGCTGGCCAACAGCAGCCATGTTGGCTTACATAAACCTCAAAAGTGGACGGCGCACCGCAGCGCTTGGCATCGAAATCAAGGACGATTTACAGCAGACTTTGCAGCCACTTGCCGAGGGGAGACGGATTATCGCCTCCCTCCTGCTTTATGTAACCAAATTCGAGCAATTAATTTTTAACAGGCCACATTGACCTTTTTACTTTATGGCTCAACTAATAGCGTCGCATTTTGCACCCTCGACTTCCTCAGCGTTCCTTTCCTGGCACTGGAACTTCTCTGGGGCGGATGTTTACGTATTTATTGGCGTTATATGCACCTTTTGAATTTTACAAACGATACTACTCTCTGGAATCAATTTGATTTTGATTTGACTGTTTTTTTTTAATTGAATGCAATTCAATTCAATTCCATTCATTTGTTGCAGCAGCGCCACACTCGTTTGTTCATCATTCACAGACATGATGGGACAAGAGGAGGGAGACATCTAAAAAAAGGCTGGTCAGGGACCACCGTCATGGGAGACAAACGTGGAGCAAATCAGCACAACATTTGTGTGTGTGCGCGGTGTGCTCAAACAAAAGGTGACGCACAGTTCTTCTGTTTGAGTCATCGCCCTCCTTCACGCGGTACAAATTACGCAAATCCATGGCAGTGAATGGTAACCAAGGTGACCCCGAATCAACAGCGAGGCAATAAAGTGCGAGACACTTAAAAGGAAAGAACCATGCTCATTTTTTATTACAATACATAACCGAGCTGTAAACACGCGTATCTGTTGAAGCATCTTTGTGTGCGTGTGTACACACGCACATCACTATCGCCTCAAAGAGGATGTCAGGGTGTGGTTTGCAAATTAGCGACGGGATTGAATCTATGGCACCGAAGAAGGGCCAATAAAAGTGATTTATGGCATGTGTGGTGGAGATCTCTCGCTTTAAGGCAATTATTGGATTAAGACTGAGCACTCCGCCATGTCCTTTTGTAGAGTTTGAAATAATGACTTAAGCAACACCGGAATCCCTCGCTATAACATGGTTCATCTTTCACGGTTTCTCTGTTTGACTGATTTTTTTTTTTTTCGTGCTCGGGATCATCTTTTGCAGGTTGACACATTTTTCAATATTAAAACCCACAATGTCGACGAAATGTTCTCGGCAGTCAGTTGTTTGAAAACGCTTATGTATATATTTTTTAATGATTGGGCCTGAAAAAATGTCATCTTTGGTTTCTTTCAATACAATATTGTCAGAAAACCCACATTGTTTTACTTCCAGGAGTTGTTGGTGTTGTGACATTGATAGTTTTTTTTTCTGAATATGTTTCAGATGTCCTACACTGTGAGCGGGCCTTGAATGCACCTCACAAGTCTGCAGAGTGCAGTTTGGTTGGCGTGGCGAATCTGCAGTTTTACAGATTGGCTGCATTCCCACACGTTTGTTGTCGTGCGCAAAGGCCAAGGGGTGAGTTGAATCATTTATAATGTTCGTGTCGAGTGATTACCGTGCACATGTACGTATGCTCGTGTAGAATGTCGCGTCTATCAACGCTAGTTAGCACATTCGGGTAGTATGCCAACGAACGCGATGAAACGTGCGAATGTAAATTGTTTGTATTGTGCAATTGTTTGATTCCTTCATGTAGTGGAATGCAAGGTCTACACTGTCAACTGGATGCTGTTTGCTATATTATTCTTTATCTGAGTTGCTCACAATAAATCAACCTGTCAAATGAAGTAATAGCTTGTGTTCTCTAACCGGAACGCCCACATCCGTACTTTGCCACTCTAAAATAGAATCAGCTGGAGACGTCGTACTCCCTGTATGACCCTCTCTGTTGGAAGTATTGTATACGTAATAATTGTAAAAAAATAAAATAAAGATGACTACTTCACGGATTTCACTTAACACGGGTTATTTTTAGAGCATAACCCCCACGATTAACGAGGGGGTACTTCTACTACCTACAACCATCAAAAAGGGGCTTGGGGGAGAGTAGAACAAAATAATATCGATGAGGATTATAAAAACATTTATTTTTCTAATCCAGTGTTGCAAGTATCAGTTCCCTGCACACGTAAATTGACAGCCTTTTTTTCCAATTTGATTTAGTTTTGCATCATGATTAAATTATATACTTTATATATTCATATCTAAAGGGGGTTGAGGTAATCTGTAACATCCTTCGCATAAGTGCTTTGTGTTGAAAGCATTTGTTACCGCAAATTATGTCAACTGTTAATATTAAGCCAATGCTATACTGTATTTACAAGTCAGACTCATAACAGCGCCGTAACATGACACGATATACCTCACTGTCACTTCAGGTAGCGCTCTCTCTCCAGAGAGATGACATTAAGTGCTGCAGCGGCATCCCAGCGGGCCGCTTGACAGACACTGCCTTGCATAATTGACCCAGGAACCCCTGAACCCCATCCCTTAGTCATCTCTCTGTCTCTCGCTCTCTTTCTCTCTCTCTCTCTCTCTCTCTCTCTCTCTCTCAAACACACACGCTAACATGCACAGTTTACGACTGCGACATGAAGGCTGAGAATTGAGTGATAAAAATGTAAGGTGATGTATTTTGCAAAAATGTCAAATTACAACTCGACTGCCTTTTTGAATGCCTCCGTGCAAGGGAATACTGTAAATCCTGTAAATTCGATCAAGCAAATCAAATATTACCTTTCCTCTGCAAAGGTAAGTGTTTTTTTTTTTTTTTTGGGTGGGGGGGGTGGTTGAAGATGCCATGCGCCCGTGTATGCCATGCGGAAACAGAAATAGACTCGCTGAGGTCCGTGCTTGACATTGGCAGATAAACTGCAAGATCTACCCTCGCCAGCTTCTTTCTAAGAATCCGAGACAAGTAGAATGTTGTCTGCGGAGTGTTTCCTGTCTTCACACTACTGCAACTCCAGCGCCTCGGGAGCAGCCATTTTGTTTCTCTGTTTTTTGTTTACATGCTGAGCGTGTCTGCAAGAGAGCGAGAGGCTGTCCTCGGAGGGCTGACTGGACATGGGGAAAAAATAGCTCAAACTGACTTTCATCCTGACACAACATTTTTGCAGCACAGAAACTTTACGGAGAAACAGAAAATATAGTCACAAAAAGTAAAAAAAAAACTGATTGATACCACCTTACCGTATACTGTACAGTACCACTGACGAAGGGGAAAAAAAATACAAGTTCCCAATATATTATTATTGCCAGTTGCTGGACTTATTTTCTTTTGATAGCTGACACTGCGGAAACAGAAATAGACTCGCTGGGGTCCGTGCTTGACATTGGCAGGTAAATTGCAAGATCTACCCCTTGCGGATGATCGTTAGTAGTTAGTAGGCATGCAGAGTTCATTAGCCTGATCATGTTTGCCATGCATCCAAAAATGGAACTGCTGCAGTTAGTAGCTGCCAAGCTCAACTGCAGCACTTTAAAAAAGTGGCCAGTGGTCAAGTTCTTTGCACAAGGGCACTTAAAACGCCCTTGTTTGCTCTTCACCTCAAGCATCGATAATGCCAGACACCCAAATGCTGCTCTCCATGCGGCAAGAGTTACAAAAAAAAAAAAAGACGCGCATTCCTGAATAGTGTATCCATTATGTGAAAAGAAAAACACAAACTATCTTGGTGCTGCCTGTGGGATGCAACAAAAGAATCAATGACAAGTCACATTTATTCTGAATAATTTACTTTACATTGCACATCTAAAGCAATATAATAGCAGAATCAAAACTGCTTTGACAGCAATAAATTGGACTGGCCGCCGAGGAAATGCAGACCTCTGCTAAGATATGAAAGCGGTGAAATTGGAGAATATCATTTCCTATGTCTGCGCCTTCATTCGGGCTGTCATAAAAACTTTAAGGGTTCTTTCTTACACCAGCCACCCAACTTTCATAAAAAGCCGTAGAATAGTTTTAAGTAAATCGGCGAACACCCAAACCAGCGATGGAAAAAAAAACAATCGACGTGGGAGGAGGTAGCAGGAAATCACCCATCAGAAGCCTTTGTATTGGATTTCGTTCTGTTGTGCAAGTGTACCTAATGTTGTGGCTTTTTTTTTGATGGTACGACAAACAACTGTTTGCATTTTTAAGGGTAATGTCTTGTTTTTACAACAATGATACTTTTTTTTGGGGGGGGGGGGGGCAATCCATCCACCCATCCATCCACCCACAACAGGAAACAATATTGTATTGCATGTCATAAAATATTCACCAGCCTGCACCAAAAAGGCAATGCAGCTCCACAGTCGGCTCCTATTGACCAGCATCCATCATACCGCTGCTACAGGCTGCATTTCAGCGGCAGTACAGTAAGCGTGTCACAGTCACAGGGTGTTTCGCAGACGTGAACCCGCGATGATGATATCAGTGAGTCAGTCACCATTCATCCGGCGAGCAGCCCCCCTTTTTCAATGTGCTCAATAGGCCCACACTCGTCCCATCATCCCTCCCACCGTCCTCTCTCGCTCTCTCTTTTGCTCTCCCTTGCAGTTCAAACGGTGCAAGCTGCATATAGCGGTCATGACAACCACAGCGTCCTACGCCCTAAACCCCCCTGCGGGGTTAGGGCGTCCTCTCCGCAGCTTGAATCTGTATTTGGCGTGAATATGGAGCCATACGAACGTGTTTCATGCTCTACAAAAGGCGATAGGCTGCTTTGCAAGTGCGACATAAACGTGCTGTTTTTACATTTGAGCCCCAGACCACATGAACCACTACAGTGTCAAACACTCAATTAGCCAGTGACGACACAACCTTTCAGTTACAGTCAACACAGTACAGGAGCTGGACTGAAAACGCTCTCGCTACAAAGCTAATATAATGAACTTTTATAAATGACCTAACCAATTTCTATTTGCTTTTATGTTAAACGTATCTATCTTTCTATCGATCCATCCATCCTGCAGGGGCGCAGCCCGATCACCAGCTACTGCGCACCCTTATAGTGCAACAGTGGCCCACCGGTGACCCATAACTTATAGATGTGACGCACATGCAGCTGTTCTTTTTCTTCGCACCCCAACCGCGGAGCGTTCATTGACCCCAACGTGGCGATTGACGGAAGACGCGTGGCGGTCTCATCGAAGCGTCGAGGGTGTCACGGCGCACACGCAGTCGGAGCTCGTCCACCCACCCTTGCCCCTCCTTTCTGTTTATACGGGCTACCCCCCCCTCCCCCACCTCCCATCAACTTCACCATGGCGCACTTTACTATTGCACATCCGCCGCAATCACCTTGTCGGCACTCCGTTCTTCGTTTAGAAAAAAAAACCCCTAAACGTTTAAATGACAATTCACCATTTTGATGCGGCGTCCGTCTACCTGCTGCGGATACCGGTTGTCGGCAACCGGCGGAATGATGCGTAGCCCACGAACAACATCTGCACTCCTGAAATCCTTTTTCGCATATTTGCCAACCTTGCGGCGTGTCCCCTTTCTCGCGTTTCAACGTTGCGTCGCTATCCGAGGTGCTGAAAGAGCGAAAACGCCCACATCGCATCGACGCATTATTGCGCACCGCATCCATCCAACTCCCCGCGCGTTTGCGCTCGGGAAGTCACGCACTGTTCCTTCCTCACACGCTAAAATAAGACGAATTTGCCACAAATTGGTCTGAGAACCGCCGTCAATCGCCGCCGTTCATTCACAAGCGGATAACAACCAACCGTTATCCAATGCGCAAATTGTGGTGAGAAGACGAGAGGAAAAAGGGGGGAGCAGACTTACCCGAGCTTGTCGTCGGCCCGCAGTCAGCGCAGGAGGAAACGCGTCCGCTTTTTTTTTTGGACCAGCAGCCTCCCTCCGTGCGTGTGTGTTTGTGTGCGTGTGCGTGTACGTGTGCTCACGCTGTGACGGCAATGCTGCAAAGGCACTGCGCCGAGTCTTCCTCACTTCTTCAATGAGAGGAAGCAGTGCAGTTCGCGTCAAAGATGGCGGAGCCTCTGACGTCAGTAGAAGCAGCGTTTAATAGGAAAAAAAAAGAGGAGGCGTTTTTTATTTATTTTTATTTTTTATAAAATATACTTTTAGGGAATAATGATGCAGTGGTAGGAAGGGAATGAAAATATTTGGTTGCCATCCTCATCATATGAACTACTTCCTCTTACTATATGATGTTCAGCTTTCCCAATCAAGTTTCACATCCAATACCAAAGGTATAGAGCGCGTGGACAGCAAATAGTCTAATTTGATTCATTGTAAAAGTTCACCACTGAAATAAAACGATATCTTCAGTCCATATTTGGTCCAATATTCCTGCTAGCTGTATGCCTTGCCTGCCAGCAATTTACACTCTTCTGTGTATCATTTCTGGGGCTTCTTTTTCACAGCCTGCACCTGGGGGTCTTGTTTGATGATCTTGTGTTTAGGGTCTCTTGTTGTCCTACCGTGAAACTAAATCCATGCTGTCTTCCAGTGCAGCTTTCAATCCACCGGTGTGTTTTCACAATGCTGACCACTTTTTTTCAATTTGTTGCTGGTAGATGCCATGCAGGGTCTTGACTTTCCATGTCAGTCCATCTGGCTCCTTCTCCTAACTGGCCTTCACTTAGCTGAGGCATTACCAAAGCAAATCAAATCTTCATGAGACATTCTTGGCGGCCTGTCATTTCCTCCTGGAGAGTGCCCATCATGCTCAGTAGTCCACGGCCCCCTTCTTTCCGCTTTGTGTACAGCCTCAGTATGCTCGTCTTGGGGTGGAACCCTCCATGCATTATAAGGAGCCTTTTTGTCTGAATATCAGTGCCTTACATATCTTTGCACTGGCTAGTTTAAGCAAAACAATGTCCAAGAATGAATAATAAAAGCGCGCCGAACGGCACTGGCGGATTTTTGCTCAGTTCATCAGCATGATATTGATCTTTAAATGTGGACTCAGCAGCGAGACGGTGTCCCGCTCTCCTTCTCTTTTCTCCAGTGCCTGTCGCTGCTTGGCACCATAACAAATGTGTCTTCAATGGCGCTGAGGTGAGGCCGTCTTCTAAATGAATGCTTATGATAACACGGCGTGTAAAATCAATTGGAACTGGGGAGCCAGCAGAGAAGGGAAGAGAGGACGGGTTGGGCTCTGTGTGAGCATGTCTGAGTGTGTATGTGCACTGAGGTGTGTGTGTGTGTGTGTGTGTGTGTGTGTGTGAGTGTGAGTGTGAGAGAGAGAGAGAGAGAGAGAGAGAGAGAGATGTCAGGGGGAAGTGTGAGGATAGGCCTGAGCGGTGCTTCGGCTCGTGGTCAAAGAGCCAAACGCGAGCAAGCGGCGGAGAAGCTTAGCGGCGGCATTTATCAAGCCTGCAGCAAATGCGGTTCTCTCTCTCTCTCTCGCTCTCTCTCCCTCGCTTCTTGCTGACTTACTGTATTTCACTCTTAATTAGACTTCACGGGGAAGGTGGGATGCCGCAGGAGAACAGAATAGGGGTGCGCTGTGAAAGAGTGACTGAGCAAAAATAAGAAAGAGCTGTCACAATAAGTATGGCCTCACTGCAATTTTATTTATTGTCTGATAAGGTCGTACTCAATACTGTTCCATTATTGACTAAACGCCTCTAATGATGATGATTGATGGAGTTTAGTTGGGGATCTTTTCTGCCTCTTCTTCTTACTCTTAATTGTATTGCATTTGCATCGAATGGAGCCTGGTGCTGGCCCACATGTTGCTGCACGACGTGCGACCGCACTCACGCCGTGCACCTCTCAAATCGGACTTGCTTGCATGCTGTTAAAATCCCATTAAAAAAAAAAAAAGTCAGTCGCTTCCAAATCTGAGCTACGCGCAGGGGCCTGAACAATGAACCGCAATGCACTTTACATGTCGTTATTTAAGAGTAATGACCACTTAGAACCAACAAAGCGGTTAAGTCGCAGGGATAAATCCAATGCTCGTTATTCACCAAAGAGTCGGTCACTCTCGAAAAATGTGAAGCAGGATTTACGCTACAAGGTGTGTTACAATACCATTCAAAACTCATTCTTAAACCGACCACCCATCCATCCACTCATCCATCCAAAGTTAGTAGAAAGTCTGGCCACAAAGGACGCCAAAAACACACGCATGGAGGCTTAAGAATGAGCACATGGATGTCAAAAGAGAAAAGAACGGAGAGATGGAGCCAAGCTGCATGAGTTCATGTGGGGGAGAGTGCTGCAGAAGTAACAGCCTGGCTGTGACTCAGCACTAAAATCTGCACCCCCCCCCTCCCTCTCCCTCTCTCTCCTTCTCTCTCTCTCTCTAAATAGTAATTTTTTTTGAATGTCATTAATTGTTGTGCTTTGTAGATGCTTGCAGGTGTTGTTTCTCGTGTGTCAAACGTGCTCTATAAAGAAAGCTGCTTTGCCTTAGCGGTGCCTTTTGAGGTCTCCATTTTGCGCACAATGCGCGGTATGTTCTTTGCGTAATTTTAGTCAACGACTTATTTCTCGACTTGGCTTGAAATGTCTGAAATTCGGATGCCTTTAAATGTTGCGTTGTAACTCTGTGAAGCACGTTGAGTTACCTTGTGTGAGAAATGCACAAAATAAAGCTTCCCGAGCCTAAAGTGAGAATGGATATTCATCTTTGTCATTGCACAAAAGGAAATTCTTTTGTCAAATGTATTTTTTTCCAGAAAAAAACCCCAATTATGTACAATTAGAGCATAAAAGAAGGTGTGCAAGCCAAAATCCGCTGCAGTAGTTTCCCCACACCCACAAAAGCTGAGAACTGAGTTTGAGCAATAAAATCTTGAAAAATCCCCGCGCTGTCACAATTGTGTACGTCACCGGCCGTCCATTCGCCCGCAGGCCAATTGCGTTGTTTATTCTTCACAGGCTGAAGTGGATGCCAATGAACCTGAGCAAAGATATTAACGAAGAAGAGCTTTGAGGAGCGCGGGGCCCACTGAGAATCTTCGAGCCGATAATTGCGGCATTAACGCCTCGAGATTGATAAGCGTGCAAACGACGCAGTGCTGTGCTAAGGCACTAACACTGATCCGCATCGACCCGCGGCGCTCCACCTCAAATTCCTCCTTTCGTCTCTCCTTCCCTTCCTTGTCTTTTCCAATTTCGCGCTCTTTGCTCACCTGGGCCGCGGCCTTTTTAAATAGGACAGAAAGGCCAGAGTGACTGCGGATTCGACATCTGAGCCCGGCAGAGTAGCGAAGCGCAGAGCGGGCCCGATGCAACGGCCACTTTGGTCGGTTAGGGGCCGAGGACCAGCTGCGAGCGACGTAACTCCGGTAACGCGCAAGTAACGCCGAATGTGGTTCCACATGTAACGGCGAGGGGCGGCACGGGGCAAACTGAAGAGAAGTTGCGGTGGTGCACTGGCCCAGAATCTAACATCCCTCCTGGCCGACGCGCATTCCTGCTGACTGAACTCCAAATGTGCATGCTCTCCAGCTCCCATATGTGCACACACGCGTGGATGAAATTGTTCCGAAACATGTGTCTGTTTGAATGTTTGAGCAGCTGAGAGTTGCCTCCCGCGTGACGAGAATAAAAGCGTCCTCCCGATTTGTAAACATGAAGAAATTGAGTGGAGGTTACTTCCACTTCCATGCCAGGAGCAACACGGTCGAAGTCCGATGCAATCTGTTCCGGGGGTGGTCCTGGTTGCTGACCAGTTCGATTCTTAATCGTCGTCGAAATGTAAGAGCAGCCTTCGTCTGAGCTGTCAATACTCAGTATTCTCAGTACCCAAAAAAAAAAAAAAACAGCTCCGATGAAGGTTGAAGCGACAGCCAAAGCTGTCAGCTCGGTAAGAGTTTTTATCTTCACCCCCAAAAAAAAGAGCATTGTCTGGGGAAAAAAGAAACCTTAAACCGAATATATGAGCAAACCGAATATGATTGTTTTTGTTCCTGACTGGAAAGTGTAAAGTGTCCTTGGGTGTCTTGAAAGGCGCTTATAAATAAAATGTATTATTATTATTATTAGGAAACAAGAAGAACGTGGTCGTGCAAAGAAATGTTTGTTATTGTTTTGCTTCATCACGGCAAACTACAACCGCAATCATGACATATTGAAGCTTATGCCTCAAACCTTTAGTGGTTTTTTTTTCCCTTCCATTTTTTTGTTGTCCATC
>CAAKHF010018348.1:9996-26441 GCA_901007745.1 Hippocampus kuda | reverse complement strand
CCGGCCCCCCCCGCCCTCCCCCCCCCCCCCCCCCGTGTCGAGTTTGCATGTTATGATTGGCCCGCTGTACAAATAGTTGCGTCTACACCTGGGACGATATTAAATTGTGGAAAAAAAAAGTATCAAACGTGTGACAGATGTCTCGATACCTCTCTGAGCCAGGAACTTGCAGCAGTTGATGTCTCCCGTTGCGGCGGCAAAGTGGAGGGCCGTGCACTCGTCCACATTAATGACACTCATGTCTGCTGAGAACGCAGACAGCAGCACGATCACCTGGATGACGCAAAACGCCATAAAGAGCAAAGGGCAGAGTTAGCAAAAAAAAAAAAAAACATTCTTCGGTGTTAGCCCAACACATCAACCCAAAGAGAAGTCAAAATGGAATTTCACCTCAAAAAAGCCTCCCATGGCAGCATAGTGCACCACTGACATGCGCTTCTGGTCCAGGGCGTTGGGGTTTCCCCCTCTTTTTAGAATGTCTCGGACAAGATCCAGGGAACCAGCTTTGGCGGCCTCCATTAATGCCGTTACGCCTGTTTTCTACAGACAGGAGACTATTAATGGCAATGTCGTCGACCCCGCTTCAAGCTTATAGCGCTGATTTTTAAGCAAGTGTTTGTGTTTGTGCAGTACACAGCCATGTCTGAATTGAGTTTCAACACCTTCTGTGATGAAAGAAATGTTCTGATTTCACTTCATGAAACGGATGCCTTGGCTCAATAAAGGTTGGCAAAAACTAGTTTCAAAGTTGACATTTTTTTAAGCTCTTCGATGGCGTTTTTCATTATGTCATCATGAAGCTCACAGACTTTTATTAAATGACATTAGATGGTTTGGTTGGACAGACTAGTGATAAACTAGGACTAGTGTTTAATTTCACTTTTTTTGTGTGTCCATTATATCTTAAATGGAAGTGACAAACAGGTGCTGATGAAGACATGAGGGGGGGGGGGAGTGTGTTTTAACTGAGTGCGTTGAAAGCAAGTGGAAATGGAAAACTAATCGTTTTCCATTTGTTTTTATGTCTTGTTGTTCAGGTCTCATGGGATGGACATATTATCCCCCAAGCTCAACAGGAGTACATGGAACCATCAACTATTAAAGGTGAGCGCACGAAACATGTGGCAACTTTAAATGCGGACCTGATCTGTTGCATTGGGGTCGGCCCCTTTCGCCAGCATCATGTGGCACATGGGAGCGCAGTCTTTGGCGTGTTGACACATCAGCTGAAAGACATGAGTCCCCTGCAAGGACACATTGTTGACATCTGCCCGGTACTCCAGCGCCGTCTGCAGGCAACGCGTGTGCCGCCTCGTCGGGTAGATGCAGTAGAACAGAACTCCTGAAGCGTTGGGAGAAAGATGAACAGGTTCAGCAATTGCAGTTTTGCTAAATGATGCCCGCACAAAATTAGAATAACTAATTAGAGCGCCGGAAATGCTAACCTCTACTAACTGTGCTGTGATACAAATTATTTATTGATTGATTGACTGATTGATTGATTTCATAGTCGTAATCACTTTTTTGTGTGGTTTTCATCACAGCTAAGAATGACAGCAGCATAAAGAATGCAGTCCGCTCACCTTCAGCAAGTCTCCCTTTTCCACTTTGCTCACCGCGATGCTTCGATCGTGCATCTTCAAACCGTGAGTACTTTAATTTTATTTGCGCTCTCAGACTGTCTATGATGTTGCACAGAAGACAACGGTTTCATGATGATGAGTAAAAATTAGGGATGGCGAGTTCCAATACCAGGTATCGTACTGGGCCAATACCGGCCTCATTTGAAGTATCAGGTACTCGCGGAGGATGTCGATACCAGTTTTACTGTCCTATTGCAACTAACTCTTGAGCTAACAGACATCGAAAGCTACAATACAAAGCGGTGGACAAGACGATTTATTTGTCCGTTAAATCGAGGTTCCACCATTGACACGACTCACCTTGGCCTTCATTGTCTTGGATGCTCATATCAGCGTCGTGGTCTGCCAACATTTTCACAATGCCGTCATTACCCAGTTCAGTCGCCAACATGACCGGCGTGTGGCCCCTCTTATTCTGGATGTCAGGGTGGGCTCTCAGTGAGAGAAGGAACCTGGTCAGGTCTGAGGAAATGTTTGAGATACAAGTCATTGATTGATTACAATGAGCGGCGGGATCTAGTTGGGGTAAAAATCAATTTGTATTGCTCTAAAATAAATTTGGTATGGTGTGGTGTGACGTGACAGAACAAGGAGGAAGTTGTCACCCTGATTGTTGGCCGCAACTGCCATGTGAAGTGCCCCCTTTCCATTCTGTGGCTCTGTGAGATTAATGAGGTTTTCCACCCCGAGGTTGACCATTTCCTCAATCTGTGCCTCATCGTTTTCATGGATGTACTGCAGCAAACGGTAGATCTGCAGCACCTGCAGGCGGTTGTCCACCTCCCTTCCAGTCATGCTTGCGATGAACACAAGCGACCGGAAACGACGAGAGGCTCAAAACCTGTCGGCGAGGTGCCTGTTTGAAAAACAATGAGCTGTTACCAAGCCATCATCTTCAAACTAGGTAGACAAAGATATTGTGCCGCGTTGTTGGGTTTCTATAGGTTCCGCTTAGTGTGTATTAAGCAGGGTACACACGTGTCGACATATAGGCCGCCTGTAATTGACATTGGTAAAGGGCAGTTTACGAAGTATACTACTACAATAACTACTTCGACAATGACTAGTATTTCTTTGTACAGTCCAGCAGTCTGGATGCCCTGTGGCACAATGGTGCCTTTAACAGGGCAGTCATGGTACTACAACAGACATCTGGTTTGGGGAGGATTTGTGACTGTTAGTGGAAATACAGTATAATTTTTTTTTTCAAAAGTTGGGTATTAGTACCACTAAGGCACCTGTAGTGCTACACAAAATAATAAAATGTTCAAGTTGGGCATACTTATAGTGGCATAATTTTTTTTTCAATCTGGCAAAGTTTACTCTTTAGTACATGTACACATTTCCATTTAATATTTTATTACTGTTGGTTTTTAAACCTTTACCTAGGTACAATTTTGGGCATTATAATCATCCCTCCTTTTTGATTGACGCCAGCTACTGTATATGTTAGCCCTTACAGTTGTTGTGTTTCTTTATTTTTATTTATTTATTTTGGGTGGGACTTGGTTTTTAAAAAAAAGTTTGAGAACTACTGCAATAGGCTCTGTGCGTTCACAAGAAGAGTGTCAACCCGACAAAATTCATCTTCGTGCGGGGTCTCTCATTTAATAATAATTTATGCGCATACGCCGCTTTTATGCGATGTGAACGTGTCTCAGTAAAACAGCTGTGCAAATGTTGTATTTCACCATCATATCGTCAACATGAAAATGTATGCCTGATTTCTCTGCTGCTGTTAAGCATGCACAATAGAGGCTCAGTTCATATCAACGCGTTCCACACATCTACTTTAATAGAGCAGAACTCAACCTCGACCAGCTGAAGTGGCACTGATCCACTTGTATAGAAGTGAAAAGGTCATTTCATCTTATTTTGCTGCGTAATGTGTATTTCATTGTGTTGGGACGGGGATCAACTGATGGACGGATGGAATTCACGCTTGAATGCAAATATTTGCTGGCTGAACAGACATTTCTGCACAGCTGTTGTACGGAGACTAAGACGCAAGGCCATGATACATTAGAAGCTGACGTCAGTATTCGGAACCTCTATGACGCAAATGTGTTGAGCTGTAATTAACAGCGACGTTACGTCACCACCACCGCGAGACGAAGAAAATCCAGAGCGGCACTTTACCGTAAATACCAATTAACCACCCATACCAAATGCTCGTCTGCTTGAGGCACATGCATGTCTTCAAATCAATAAATAAACAAGTAATATATTCCTGACGTGCAATTTTAACAATAACAAAAGGTAAGCTTCAGTCACGACTGCACTCACCTGCACTACGAACGCGCTCGTCCAATGAGAACAACTGCCCGCTGTCGGCATTCAGACATTTGCTCCAAAACCTTCGCTTCTATCGCCATCATGAACATGTCGTCTTCCATAATTACAAGCAGGCGGCGATCCTTATAATTCAAACCATCGTCTCTTTTGTTTCCACGGGTGGAGAGGCGTAACTCGGCTCCATGGCAACGGAACGCGCTCAATCCCAGCAGTGCAATGTGGGTGGTGGTCAAGTGGCCATTTTACTTTAGAGGGGGGGGGGGGGGAAACACCTCATTTTCTGTATTTAGGTACTTGTGTAAAAAAATACATGGGTAAAACGAAAAGTTTTGGTTGAACTCTTGTATTGAAGTCAAATAGTAAATATGGCCATGATCAATTTACCTGCTCAAGCTGTGACTTGTTTCCACTGCATTGATAGCTGTACGGAGCTGTCATTTATTATTGAAAGCGGCAAGCAAAGTAGCCGTTGACCTCATTGCAACACATTGTTCCGAAAGGGCCTCAACCGATCACTTTTCAGTACATAGCGAGTATGTAGATTTGATTCACTTTAGCCAAGACTTTGCTGTACTTCCGCCGTCGGCCACAAGAGGGCAGTGTAGTGCAGAACATAAAACCCTCGTTGTAACTCGCTGCAGCGACACCTCGGTAGGATCAACCTAAAGTCACTACAACATTCAATTTTACTTACTTTAGTGCCCCTCCTGGGCCATAATAGAAAGGAAACGAAAAAGTGCAAATGACTCAAGAGCGGTAAAATATTTCATAGGTCATCTGTTACTTTTGCACGCGTGTCCAAACCTTCGCCAGTCTCCCACACCACCTGCCCTCCCTAAAAAAAGGTAGAAATAGTAATTATACAAAAAAAGTGACAGTCCAAATAAACGGACACTGCCAGAGCCCCTGGTTGAAGTGTGTACAGTATGTTGTATTTGGCACACATGATAAAACATACAAAAACACAGGACCTTCCAAGGTGAATTGGTAGCGTGTAAAAATATTACATGATTTTAAAATATTTACAATTCTTCAAGAGTGTACAATTCTTTAAAAAATAAATTGGAAACCCCATTCTCAACAGTGAATGACAAGGAGATTTTCTATCAAGGGAAAATAGGAATTGGTAATAGAATAATACATTGATTGAAATGAATGTACTGCTCATACAATAGCTTACCCAGAATGGCAACTTATTCATGCAACAAAAAAAAAGTGATGTGATGTTACACCAACTCGCGATGGTCCTCAATGGAACAGCGAAAACAAATCCCATCTTTGCCCCTGTCTGCCCTGCTCTTTCCTCTGTCTCATCCTGTGGTCTCCAGCACATGAACTGTGGACGACTTCACTTTTGCTCTTCCTGCAAAGAATCGTGATTCAAACTGTGTCACACTCCCACTTATTTCCCTCTGCATATTTCTCGGACGTTTGGCTTCCTGCACCACGCTTCTCGGAATCTACTTGTGGTCATATCGAAGTTGGCAGCACTAAACAATAGCGATCATGAGAGAAAAATGTCTGTGAACATGGCAAGAACCCGCATCTTTTATTGCTGGGGGTGGGCTGCTAAACACACAAACTCAGAACCTCCATAAGCTTTATCTTTCATCCCCCTTTCATTTCATTGAAACGGCAACTGAAGTCCACTATATCATAAACTAATTCAAGTTTTGGCAAGAAATATGTACTTTTGTACTTGATATCAAGTCCTTAAAGCGGTGGAGCGCAAATGATTGCTTTAAAAGTGTAAGCGTGTTTATTTACATATGATGACTAAAGTTCAGAATATGCAAGTCCCTGATAGAACGCTCTTTTGCTCTCAAAAGAGACCCTCTTGGATCATTTCAGTCTCGGTGACTGCCCGGTTGCTTCATCTTCAAACAAACAATCCCCCCCCCCAAAAAAAAAAAGAGTCCACGCTCTGAAAATGTCACCCGTGTCCAGCCAATCAGATGGTCTCATAGAGTAACATCCCACTGAAGATGGTCAAGGGTTCCGAGGAGTACGCCAGCTTGCCGCTGACCAGATCGATACAGATCGTCTCCCCCTCCTCCATGGGCAGGATGATGTTAAAGACCGCCAGAGCTCCGGGGATGTGTTTGGCTTCCGCCATGGGCTTTTCCAAGCCTTCGGGCTGATATCCTGCCGAGTCAACTCGAGCCACACCGGTGTTGGATTTGGACAGCACCGCCTCGATCTTTACATTCTTATGGCCGGTCAGGATTCCACTGAAAAAGTACTTCCCTCTCACTGGAGCTGTGAAGTAACCTGCGGGACAAAGCACCAAACACAAAAGATAACACGTCATTGCTGCAACTTTCCTGACCGGGTGACTTATTTTGAGTTGTTGGGACTGTTAGAACAAATCCCATTGCGCGTATGTAAAGGCACCACGATGACTTCTGTTTATTCGTATTGTGCGGTGTGACAGAATGACAATAACTTGTGGTAGTATTGATACATGCGTGTTGGGAGCTCAGGAAAAAACAAAAAAAGATGCGAATTCAAACCTGTTCCCGGGTTGTAGACGCCATCCTCATTGACAAATACTTTGTTGAATGCAATGGTCCCGACGCCCCTCATTGGCCTGGTGAGCGCGGCCGAGAACGAAAGTCGTGGCACGTGGGCGTCGGACCCCGCGAGACCTGATGGCGGGGACAGAGAGAGCTTAAACGTGAAACGGGAACGCTCAAGCTGTCATGTGATGTTTAGTCGGCACGAACCCTGTTCGCCTCGGAGACCTGCAAAATGAGATGAAAGATAAAAACAGTGAGTCCCCATGTCAGACTCCTCTTAGGACAAACAATTGAACTTGCTAATAAGTTCAACAAAGGCTGATCATTTCGTTCTCTACCTGGGGGTCCGGCTGGACCTTGTTTGCCCGGTTCACCCTGAGGTCCCACCTTTCCTTGAGGTCCCATAACTCCCTGCGGTCCAGAGTGCCCTCGCTCACCTTTGGGTCCCGGTAGACCCGGTGGACCTACAGCAGAGGAACAATTGGGCTGGATTCACGCAACCTGGTTCAAGTGACGCATTTCAGTTTAGCTCGGCCGATATCCTGCCGAGTCAACTTGAGCCTTTGGCTTTTCAGTTGGACTGTTTTTGAGCTTTCTAGTGTCTTTGTTGTTCATGTATGGTTTGCTGTTGCATGATTTTTTTTTTTTTTTTTTTTTGCTCCATGTGCAGCACTCTGGATGCAGCGTCGGTAGTGTTAAAGTGCTCGAGAAATATCGTTGAGTTTAGTCACACTCCCTTACAAATAAGTCACGGTGACAACAAAGTGGCTGTGGCTGACGTTCCAGTTGTAGATGCTAGCTTCGTATTGCTAGCGCTGCTATTTTTTGTTTTTGTTTTTTTAAGCTGGATGTGTTCGCCAGGCCCTTATCACAAATATGCGCTTTTACAATCGCATAACTTTTATGAATAGCCTGTTAGTGACAGGCGCCCCTTTGGTGAGAGACTCAAGTGGCGTCGGGATTAGGAAAGTGAGGCTACATTCAAATCCTGCTCAAAGTTGTCAGAATACAAACTCCCCCTTGAAGTGAAAGAAGACAAACCTTCTTCTGAGCTTCTTTACTGATAAGCGAAGTGTCAAGGGAGATTCCTGAAACTTCTGCTGTACGCGAAGAAAGCCGTGAGCTTTAACCTGATGTGTATTTCGCCCAGATGTTTACCGAAACTCCTTTTTTCACATACTGCAGACTTTATAGGCTCTTAAGTAAAACGCTTGACAGGCCAGATTCTTTCTTTGGTCTATTTTTTACCCTCTCCGACTGCCTCCCATTAAGCAGGCTTTATATCTTGTCCAAAAGTCAGATCCCATGCCCTGCCTCGTCGGAGTCTTACCCATGAAATCCTGTCGTATGAAATCATGGAACTCCTTCGCCAAGTCTAGCAGAGATGAGTTCAGTCTGTGGATTCCGGAGCGGACTTTCTCAAGCTGGACGTTGTGAATATTATCGATAAGATGGCCTTGAGATGTGACTGATTCATTGAGTCCATTGACACAACTCCACAGCCCGGTCACATGCTTGTCCAGGCCCTCCTTGATCCTCCGCAAACTGTCGGAAAAAGAGTCAAAGCGTCCGCACAGTCCTTCCACCTTGTCGAGACGACGTTGGAGGCCGTCGCTCGCCCGCCGACACTCGCCGACTTCCGTCACGTGGTTACTCCTGATCACTTCCACGTCTTTGCCGAGGCTGGCGAATCGAGCGGCTGAGTCATCGACATGCTCGGCCAGATCATCCTTCAAATTGTCCACCTTTAACAGAGAACAGACGCGCTAAGTGTGTGGCTTCTGGATAATACATGGTCGATTATTCTACGGTTCCGGAGAGACGCATCTCCGAGCCAAAGCAACTGTTACATTCCAAAAAGATTTTCGTCTATCACTCGAATGAAACAACACATAAAACATCCTTGCGGCAGTGACACCGTTGCCATAAATGGTCGGCGAGTGTTCCATTCTCAAAGGCCGTTTAGAGTGGAGTAAAACAGTGGTTCGGCAGGGGATGATTTCAGTCTTCAAAGTACAAATTCTGACCCAGTGACTTTCTCACATGCGAGCCATGCCCCCCGTCAGGCCATCAAATTCCATCCAAACTTTAATAAGACGCAGATTGCGCTTGCTTTGCTTATTATTAGGTCAGTTGGAGTCGAGTTTATATGTGTCTGCATTTAAGTTCACTTGCCAATACGATATTCTTATAATTCTTTATTATTCTTAATATTCTTAATTCTTATTCTTAGGAAATTCTTAATAAACAAAACATGCCCACGTTAAAGCATCCGGTCTTGAAATAAGAAGTGCCCGATCATTTTGCCGTGCAGACGTTTGTACAAGCACTGCACGCAGCTTGAAATAGCAGCTATGCTAGTGCTAACAAAACAAGCTTTTCGGTTCCAACTTTCAGGGCTGTCCTCAATTTACGGCCGTGTTCCCTTCCAAGACTAAGCATTCGAGTAAACATTAGACGAACGTGATTGTACAGTTCTAAGGTTGCAATGGCACCAGATCGGTAAGGCCTGGGCCACGATAGTCCTGCTATGCACAAACTGCAACATGGCATCTATCTGTTGGAGAGTCGCCAGGGTGCTGCCCGATTCCTGTCAAGGCGCCCACACACTTTAAACGAGTGCAGTTCCACTCTGACCGCTTTCCTGGCATGTCTGCGTGTCTACGACCTGGTTCTTTGTGTGGCGTGCAATACAAACATACGGAGGAGTTTCATTTCCTTTGGGAGGATTATGATGAGTATCGTCAATTCAAGATAACAATTCGGGTAATCATGTACCGCTGGTTGATCTCGGGGGACGCTGAACGAGCGCAGCCGCAGCAAAATCAATTGTGGCTGTCATTTCCGATTCCTTTTACCTCCGACTGGATCCTGTCCTCGGTGTCGGTCAGATCATCCAGCGTGTAGCCGTGCGTCCGTATGGTTGCATCCATGCTCTTCAGAGTGTCATTAACGGAGCGGAATGTGAGCATGACCTGAGATAGCTCTCCTCGGATGGACTTCAGATCCCCGCCTAATCTTCCATTGTGGTCACCGTGACCGTCTAAGCGATTGCTCAAATCCCGGATGTTGATTTCGCACCGTTCGTCCCTCTTCTCCGTTTCCTCTTGGAGTCGTCCCACCTCTTCTCGGAGGTTCGAACACACCTGAGAGCACGCCGTTTCTCCCGAGTCCACCTTTCTGCGGATGTCGCCGAGCTCCGTCCGACACTTGTCAAAGCCCGTCGCGGTGGTGTTGGCGAGCGAACGCAAGTCTTCCTCCACGCTGCCGCAAATGGAGCAGTCTTCCCACTCCCGGTTTAGTGTTTCGACTTGCGCCACGATCCGATTGAAGTTCTCGCCGCCCTTGCCTGTCACAGCAACGATCTTTTTGACGTCGTCCGTTAGGTTAATGATCCTGTCGGCCAGCGAGTCACCCGACACGGACAAATCATTTAAGCGCGTGTTGAATTTCTGGATTTCCCCTTGGTTAGCCACAACCCTCCATTCCAAGGTTTTTACGGTGTCTGCGGCTTGATGGTCTTTTCCGATGCGCCCGCAAGTGTCGTTGCACATTCTGCCGGTGGCTGTTAAAGTTCTGTCCAGGAAAGTCGTGACGTTCTCCAGCCGGCCTAAACGTCGACTGTGGTCCGTTACGGTGTCTCCAAGGACGGCGACGTCGAGCTCCAGCTTTCCGATTTTGAAGCGATGATCATCCAGCTGACTCAGGACCGTGTTTCGAAGCTGCGTGACGTCTCTTTGGACGCTGTCCTTCAGATTGCTGCCCGTGTTGGTGCACCTTTGCTCCGTTTTTCTCACCGTGTTGTTCACCCTCTTCTCCAAGTCTCTCAGTTTGACGTTCATCTGGTCCTCCGTCACCCTTCCCTTTCCTCCCCCGCTTCCGGCCAGCTCCTTATCCAGTCGCCCTTTTATGGTGTCACACTTGCCGGAAGTGGCGGTGACTTGGACATCCAGATCCGACAATCTCTTCTCCAGCTCGGTGACCTTGTTGCAGCACGCGCGGGATTGTTCAGTCTCACCGCGAATGATTTGCAGGCTCTGCCTAAAATGTTGGTCCATGGAGCTGATCAACTTCTCCAGGGACCTCACCCGTTCTCTGTCCTCCTCTTGCTGCCGCCTCAGATTCTCTACGCCGGCCTGAATGCAAGAAAACGGACACGCCATGAATAAACGCTAACCCTTGTCGAGAACCTTTTGTCACTTTTAGAATATAGCGGGGGTCGGAGCTGAGTTACGGTGAGGCGAACGTTAAGACTTTGCAGTTTCCTCGGAATGCTGGAGGAGTGATCGGAGCTTGCAAAAGATTGATAGGAAAAAGTGCTGCATTTTGAGGTTTCTCTCTTTCCTGCATTTGACGAATCCACCTGACCAAACAACGTCCGACGGCGATTTATGTCACACGCATGGCCTACCTTGTTTCCCCCCCAGAGGAAATACGCTCATACTGAGTCGCACCGCGCGAAGATGAACCTGGTGCAGTGCATCGGCATGATGGATTGACTATTTTTTTATTGAGGGTCAAAATGATTTTATCACCTCTAATAGTCAAACTGATGCAACACTGCTTGTGAGGGGCACTCGCAGGGAAAAAAAAAACAGGCACGGGCTTTTCTGTGAAGAACCATGAAAGGTGAATGAGGTCAGAAGTGACTCAATGTTTACGGAGAGCAAAGTTATGGCTTTAAATGGGTTTGTGCAGTCATCCTCACCCTCTGGGGGGAAAAATGATAGCAGATCTTAACTCCACCTCTCTATTCCTTGGCACTACCTGATACCAGAACCAGTATTGAGATTGAAGCACAGAGGCACCTGGGTCAATAAGCAGCTTTTTAGAAAAAACGAAAAACAATGTGAAGCTAATCCTGGGATGTATTTATGAATATAGTAGATTAGGCTTCACCTGGCAGGCAGAGCACGACAGAGTCACCCTTCTCTCCAGCTCCGTCAGTATTTGCTCTTTGAGTGCGTTCGGCTGGTGTCCTGCGACAGCGGCTCCATCCAGGTCGTTCCCCGCTCCGTTCTCTAAGTGGTTATTAATGTGGAGCAGGGTCTGATCATGGACCTGAACAAAAATACCAAATCACAAAGTTTTCGCTCTGTTTCCCCCCCCGATTGCGGGACGAAGACAATCAAGTAGTGTCCAGAAAATTGAACTTCAATACAGTGACAAATATCTACCCTTTGTTGGCAGTTTGATTCTTTTTGTTTTTTGTTTTTTTTACCTGTGTCCTATTGTACAGATGGTCCAGCTTTGTGTGGATGTTGTTGATCGTTTCCTTCATGTGCGGTTGGGCTGAATCAGCTGGTACGATCGCTCCGTTTAGTACCGAACTGTACGCAACAAGAGTGGACATTACTTTCCTGAGCAGAGGCGCAGAGTGAGTGACTTACGGCTGGAATAAGACATTGGCATACAACTTCTGGTTTAGATCGCGAACGGAGGTCTGTATGTTGCGCAGGTCTTTGGCGAGGCCGTTGATGGTTTCCTCCAGTTTTCGGACCTTTTCACTGTCGCCTGCGTACAAAGAAAAAGGAAAACGGGCTTTGGGGGACGTCCTACTCCGGCGCCGCTTTCTCTGCACGTGCTCTTTGGTACGTGATCGACTGCAAATGGTGGACGACGAGTGCGTTCGGAGGCGGTAAAAGAACGCGTGAGGCGATGGCAAAGTGATTTTGGCAGACAATTGACAAACTTATTCGGTGATGGATCAGAAACACTTCTATAAGACTTCCTGCCGAATTTTGTGTGTCTGAATTTTCAACCAGCTGAACCCTGATTTTTATTCCTCAGGTTTGTTGGGTTCAGTCTTGTTCTAAAAAAATGATGTGTACCATTGTTTGGAAGCAAGATCGTGATAGACCACAAAATTTAGTTTGGACGTGAGTGGAGCAGCTGCGGTTTTGTGTACAAATGCCGTCTGGCTCCGTGTGACTGTTTCCACTGGTTTTGGTCAGCGGCCACAGATCATGGAAAGTGCGGCGTCACAAAGGGCGACGTCATAAACCGCAGAATTTACAATTCCGGTGTTTGATGACTGAGTCTTCTCTGAAAGGCCACTGAACTCTTGATAGGCAACATATGCTGGAGGAGAGACTATTTCACTTCAGGTGGAACTTGAGTAACTTAAAACCATTGTAGGTTTTTTTTTTTTTTTGTTTTGTTTTTGTGGCTTGTATTGTTTTTAAAATTATTCATACACTGGACTTTTTTTTTGGGGGATGACTGTTACACATGCTTAGATGACCGATTCTTTTGTCCGCACGCAGCTCCTTACCATTTCCACTCTGTCCGCCGCCTTGCGTGTGGCCCGTCTGTGTGACAAGCGGTCGCCCGCCGTTGACCGGCCCCTCGAGACAGTCCTGCCCGGCGTATCCGTGGCAACATTTCCACTCCATTTCTGTCACCATCTTATAAGCCACCTTGTACCTTGGCCTCCTGTACGTCCTGTACCTGAGAAGTCAGGGAAGTGACCGATGAACAAGAAAAAATATGTACGCACTGTTTTTTTTGCACGTGGATTATTGCGGATATTGTCGCCGATGTGCTTCAAACTCAAGAAAAGAAAATCTTTGCAATAATATATTCGGTGCGCCCTCTCTAGTCGAGACGCGGCCTTGCTGACCAATAACTAAAAACAGTACCGCACAGGACCGATATTGCGTTTCAATAAATTGAGAGACGACTGCCGGTACGCATCATTAAAACAGTCTGGATCATAAAAATGGGCGAGGTTTTTTTGGGCGCAGAACAGCACAAGTGTCTTGTGTTCTCTGGATATAAACGTTTGATGGCAGGTGGAACCGTTCAGAGTTGAGAGTTGTAAACATCGCCTGCTATTTCTGCTTCATTCTCCAAGACATCAGCTATATTTAGCCATGACTAAAAGTCCACGTTTTGCTGGCAGGAGTTGAGTGGAAGGCTTATCTTGGCCAGTTCTCCCCCCTCTCGTTAATGCGCCATTCCGATTTGAGATCGAGGGCCGTGCTCGTCCGAATAATGAGCACGCAATTGGACGGAAGTCACAATGAGGCTTTTATGGCAGCAAGTCCAGGCACATTAACGAGCCTCGATTGTAATTATCTGTATTTTTTTGGGGGGGGAGTCAGTTCCTCCCTTCGTACGCGACCCTCCAAAGTATCGCCTGCGCTACGCCCATGGAAAAGACCTTCTCCTTCCAGCTCTCTGCACTGAGAGCGTGAGAAAAAGGAATACAATGTGCTCTCAGAGGGAATATAAAAAAAAGAGCTAGAAAGAGGTGGAGGGTGGAAGAACAATTATTTAAAAAAAAAAAAATGGAACAAGAGCTCAAGCTTGAGTGTTTTCCGGAGCGCCAGGCTAGAGCGTGACGGCCGAACGGCTGAAGCGCCTGTCTGCTCCATTCTTGTCATAGCCCGGGTTTAGGCAGATGATTGAGGTGGGCACAAGTATCGAAGGGGGCGAAGCTCAAGCCGGCGTCCACATCGACATACTTCTGACTTTGAGAGAACAAAAAAACATCAGGAGAGTTGGCCGAATGTTTGCTCACCGCCTAACATCCGTATTTGGAGAGGCTCATCAAATCCATCCCATCTAGAGTCAATTTGTTCCCCGACCGAGGACACCGGATATTCCCCGGTCGACACAGCGATGCACGTATTGGGTTTGAACACAGCCTCATGGCTGAAATCAAACCCTTGCGGTACGAGCGTGCGCGCGGCGACATTTGGGCGGCGCACCAGCAGAACCAGACTCTCTTGAAAGACGGTTCGAAAATAAAACAGCGCCGAGTGAAATGAGTAGCCTCAGACACGAAGAGGCGAGATGGAGCCCCTGGACGGAATACAAGCCGGCGCAATAAAAGCCAGGAAGTTAATGAAGAGACAGATATTTATTTCAGTGTGCAGAGAACCCAGCGGAACCCTCCTGAGCTCGTACGAGTCGGAATTTTCAGGGGAAAATGAGCCTCTCCAACATACGCGGCATTCACGGCAGTCGTCTCATATTCACAATGTCTCTGATTAGATTGCCTTCTCTACCGCCGCGGTGCAAATTTCTTTCTATATTTCCCTAAATACCAACGAGGAAAAAAAAAAAAAAGGCTCGCGTAAGGAATGGCTTGTTTGACCTCAGAGGTTCCACTTTGAGCGCCTGCGTGCGTGCGTGTAGATGAATAATGGGTACTCACGCCACTCGAGGACACTGGCCCCAGGTACAGCGTTGGTAGTCCGGTTTGATATACGTCTCCACGCCGTCCTCCATCACGCAGCTAACGGTGCGCGTCACCACGTAAGCACACCAGTTCCTTTGATTAAAAAAGGGGAAAAAAAACACACACACAGGCTAAAGGAAATGAATGATGAGTGGCCGTATTAATCATAAACACAGTCGGGCCTGACGACAAGAAGAGTTGTTTTAGAAGAAAAACACTGGAGATCAAATCTCAACCCATACTTATTTTGTGAAAACGGCAGATCGTATCAAGAAAACTTGACAAATTCAACAGCGGATACCATTGTAAGCTTTCGCCAACACACACACACACACACAGTGAGAGGGTCACATTATTGCAAAGAGCTCCCACCGTACTGTTGAATCAACACGTCCCACATTTAACCCTTCGGCTTGATAAGATTCGTTGGTGCCGGCAGTCGGAATGTGCAAAGTTAGAGCAGACTGGAGGCCGGCACTCGTTTTCGGGCTGCCCGGCGCGACTTGAGATCACTGGCAGATTCTGTTTGCTCGACTGGGCAACTATTCATCGCTGTAAACCGTTCGCCTGTCACTTGCTGTTCGCCGTTGTTGTTTTCGTTTCGCGCTACTGCAGCCGCGGTGTTTCGAGGCAGTCGTCTGCCACCTCGCTTCGGGAATAATCCGCCTTGGTCTGCCACCACAAACACAGCTGCCGCTCAACTTTATCGTGTTCGGTGGTTGGTTTCACTGTGTGTGTGTTTTGGACTTTCTTCGAGAAGGGGGAAATTTTTTTTTTTCTTTTCCTCCGTCAGGAGTTGAAATGGAACACAGACGAATGGAATCGGGAGGATCAAAAAGGAGACAGCTGCAATGAATCTAAAAGTGCTCTGTCTGGTCCCTGTGCGCTTGCTCGGAGTTTTTGGGTCTCATTGATTCAGTGAGCTGCCTCTCGCGACGTATTATCCCGTTTTCGGCGCACCCCCGCATGCGTGCGTGTTTGCTGTTTAGCAGGCGACACCTTTGGCCTTATTCTCACTCTCGGCAGAGTGAGGTCAAGCATTCCATACCGTAATCCAGTAAAGCAACCTTCGTGCCAAAAGCTGGCAAGAAGACGTGTTTTGTGACAACAGAGACACGGAGAGGGCAAGCGGGAGCGTCAACGAAATGGGGGAATGCGGCTTAATACTTGAAGAAAGAAATCGCTAAGCACTCCCTTTTGTTTGCGAGACCTTTCATTTGCCCTCAAGGGACGGCTTTGACAGCATACTTCAATGAGCTCCTTGGGACCCTTCGCAAGGAGGTGCGCCTCTATGTTTGAACTCTGACCCCCGGCTCAAGCGGCCCTCCAGTGTCCTTGTAAAGATATGTCCTTCGCCACACTCGAGTGCATTCACTCGCTCTTGAGCAATTGCATGCGGGCGAACATCATGGCAGAGCGCACATTCTTCTGATGTGACTTTGGTTTAATGTGCGCGCACACACGCGTTATTCTCCGTTTGGACATGTTTCAAAATGTGGGGACAGCACCACTGTGTAAACTTCTCTTTGATTGTTTAGCCTGGCAGTCAGTAAGATATACAGAGACGAGGCATGATACTGCCATTTGTTTTAGCACAGGCGACACACGCGTTGGGACATCTCCGGGTGGGGGGGGTTGGTTGGGAGGGCTTCAACTTTTGGCCATTTATGGAAAAACATGTTGATAAATTCTAGCCTGGGTTGGCCCTTAACATAAATATCGGCGATTGTATCGCTGTCAGGTAAAACATACACACGCGCGGTCGGAAAGCGACGCATTTCCATGCAGAGGCGGGGGGGG
>CAAKHF010018345.1:25987-38281 GCA_901007745.1 Hippocampus kuda | reverse complement strand
ACGGTACATTTTTTAAAATTTATCATTTTTAAACCTCCCTGTTTATATTGGTTGAAATAAACGCTCTTTTTTTCTTTCAACAAGATTTATTCGACCATATTTTTTTAAATATATATTTTTCAGGTGTCTTTTTTTTTTTTAAACAACCTAAATGATCAAGTTTTCAAAAACATTGTTGCCCTCCAGCGTGCCCCCCGTGTATTGTACACTCACTCGCGATGCCAGTCGTAAATCTGCTGGATGTTGCCAAAAACTATCTTGTCTTTTCCCCTCATGTCCTCTGGGATCCCTCTGACATCCAGCCTTGACATAAAGCCCTGTTTCACACACACACACACACACACACACACACACACACACACACACACGCACACACACACACACACACACACGCTTTGGTGTCAGGTACATCAACGTCTTCAATAAACTGAATTACGCCGTCCGCGTTTGGCATCTAACCTCAACAATGACACCCAAGTCCTTCACGTAGTCCTTCTCTGATTGGACCATCTCGTTCACGACAAACCTGCACACAGAGACACCCAGCGTGAAGCTTGCCACGCCCCGCGTGCTCAACTCATCTCGGCAGACCGTGGAATGCTTTGGTCTCACATGCGGCCTCTCATAGCTTTGTTTTGCTGCTCACTGTCCGACTCGTTGGAACTTTGGTCCGAGTCCAGCGCCTGCGGACCAGTGACAGTCATATCAAAAAAAGGCACACGGCAGCGAGTTAGAAAAAGAAAAGTGGTCATGAATTCAATGTTACCGCGGTGTTGTTGGGATCTTTGATTATCTGCATGGGAGGGGGTAAAGGGGTGGTGCTTTCTTCCTCTGGCTCCTCCTCTCCTCCACTTTGTCCCGCCTCCTCCTTCTTCGCCTTCTTTGCACAGAAAGCAACAAAGTCAACTATTGTTGTCACTGATACATGATGAAAAATCTGGTCCCATTTTATTTGCTCTTTGTATTGATTAAAAACTACAAAAAAAAAACAACTTAATTCTTAATTCTTACCACTTAATTCTCAAGTGGTGCCTTGAGAATTAAGTTGACTTTATCCCATTACCACTCGTACTTTGTATTTCAAATCAAATCTTTTACCCCTGAAATGAATGGAAAAGCCATTAATGTGTTCCAGCCTTCTTCCCCCAAAAATTGTCAAACATTTTATAAATTAGTATTTTAATGAGCAAAAATAGCATTCTGTAATAATTAAATCGAAGGTCAAGAATTAAGTTTATGTCGCACTATATCGATAAAATGGCCATTGTGCTCCTACTTGTGTTGTGCCCGTCTTGGCCACCTGGGGGCAGTACTTGAAAGACAGGTGCGATTTGACAGCAAACGTTGTAGGTGATGAAGCATATCCGATTGTGAGTACAGTGCTGTGCCATTTGTGTTCAATCGATTGCTTCAAGGGTTACAGCAGCAAAACATACAGCACTGTATATGCTAGCGTTAGCTTTAAGCTAGCTGACTGACATGCCAACCTATGTGGTTGTTTTAAATGCACAAGGCGTGTTATACTGTATTTAGTTCAACAATCTAGGAGTGGCAATAAACAGCTTGAAGCTTTTGTTCTTCCTAATTGGATCTGACAAGCTGTGAGTTGAGTAACTGACTCAAGTCAAAAGCAACAACAAAAAACAAAGGCAGAATGTTGGCTCGTACCAGAAGTTGAGTCATTTCTTTGCACGACGCTGTACTTGTATGTTTTTAAACGTTATTTTAGAATGTCAATTGACAATAGAATACAAAGAATGAATGACAAACAGATTTTTGTCTTGTGTGCTTCTTCATTCTTTCTTGTCTGTGCTCCTACCATTGTCGAGTTCCCTGTGAGGGGCATCGTCACTTCCAGCTTGTTGTCCCGCCTCCTGTTTCGAATCGGAGCTTTCTTCTGTCCATCTGCTTTTCCTTGACTCAACCTCCTAACGGGACTGGTCAACCAGCGCTGCGGTGACACACACAAGACCTTCAAATTAGTCAATCTGGTTGTGGTCTAATAACTGGAGCTCATTGAACCGTCATGGGACTGGTCTAAAGATTTTTGGGGTGAAAATCAATTATTTGCAGATTTTTGTGATTCAGGTCGGTGTTGGTGTTAGCTAGCTAGGTAGAAAGCTACAGACAGATGGCGACAGTCACTATCAAGTAAGCAATAGCACGAATCGGAGTCTGGTGGTACTTTGGATGCCTGACTGCTATTACCAGAACTGACCTCAAGTCCTCCTTACCTTCAAGGTGTTTCCTGTCCCGGTGCCACTCCGTTTTGGTGCTGGTGAATTGGCAACGGCCCCTGCAGCCCCGCTCGCATTGGAGACCACAGCGGACGTCCCACCTGGGAGGAAAGACAAGGCGCGCTCAAGTCACAACTTTTCAGGCAAGTCCCGAGTTATTGTGGTCAAAAGCAAGCAAGTCAGAAGTCAAGTTCTACAATCTTGCCGAGTTATCTCGTATGTTAATTCATCCACCCATTTTTCTGAAGTGCTTTTCCTCACATATTTTTTTTAATAGCGCCAAAGCCAGTCTCCTTCTTGTGCAAGACTTAAGCGTCTACTCGGTTGCCTATCGATGGATGAAGTTCGATGTTGTGGCAAATTTCTCATGTTGCCATTCGTTTTTTTTTTTTTTTTTGTCCCCACTGATGTCATCAAAAACATAAATAATTGAATCTAAATGAAATAATCTTTGGAGCTCCCTCCATGTTACTTTCTTTATCAAGTGGGGTAGACTGCACTTAGCATGACAGCCCACTAAAAAAAAAAAAAGAATAAACAGCCCCTTTTGAAAAATTCTGATTTTCTAAAGTAAACAGGCAGGACGTGTTAAGTCATGTTGTACAAATCGAGTCTCATCTATACAAAGTCAAGTTGAATCTTTGATTGGTTTTAGACAAGCAAGTCCCAAGTCCTACAATTGTTCACATGAGACGCTTCCGGTCATGTGATTCCCCCCTCAACCCCGTAACTGGGGAATCGTCCATTTTCACTTGTGTCTTACTTTGAGTGGGTTGAGGGTGCAGCCCGGCTGTCTCGGGGGTTAATGGTGCAGAATCTGCGGAGGTAAACAAACACACACACAGTAGGGGGGGGGGGCATAAAAACATTTATTTACTGATTTACTGTGCAAGCTTATCTATTCACTGTTTTTATTGACCCCCCAACCCCTTTTTCTATCTGTTGTTTGATTGTATTGCTTTTTATTGTTGGCTGTATGGTGCACTTTGAGATTGGTTGTCCAAATGTAAAGTGCGTTATAAATAAATCTATTTTGAATCTCTCTCTACCAGCAAACTAGTGGCAGGCAGGCACAAATAAATGCATTTTTTTTTCTCCAGCAGATGGCTGAAGGGACAGCATGTTGGAACAAAACTGAGCGCCACCCTCCCATTTTTAAACTAGACGGGACACACTCAAGAAATGGCACTTGTCTCGTACAATGTAAAGTCGTCAGTGTACTGTTTGGACAACAGTGTACATTTACAAACTCCCGAGTCATGAATATGGCAACAAAAGTGAGATCACCCCCAAAGTGAAAATGTCCAACTGGGGCCCAATGAGACATTTTCCCTCCCCGCACGGCCTCCTGTCACCCACGAGTGGCTCAGATGTAAATAGGGAGCAGGTGCGTTCAATTCAATCTCATGGCACCGACAAGCAAAATGCACTGACCGTCACATCCGCATACATCAGGCGGATGCGTCACGGTGCACCACATGCAGGTAGAAACCTGCGTGTCCAGTTTGACACGTCAAAAACATTCCTGCCACATTTCATCACTCCGGCTTCGCTGTCAATGTTTAACCACCTCTCCCACTGAATGTGCCCATTTCGGACCCACCTCGTCTGTCCTCGCACATAATCCAGCCCCACACCACCGAACAATCCCAGCATGCACTTGTGCCACGCCGCATGCTTCAGCGCGCATCCATGCGGCCAAAGCAGGCATCAGGGGGTGACCCGCGGAGAAGCCACACGGTCGTTGTGAACCGCTCGACCCAAGTCCAAAAGGAGTACCGGTCAGGGGGCGTGGCTTAGTCAAAAAGGGCGGGGTCTAGAAGGGAGGGTGGCTTGAGAAGAGTTCCCATTTGTTGTTTTGTGATAACAAGGGGAAGGAAAGTGCCTTGAAATGGAGTTGATGACGTCAAATGAAATTGAAAAATAGAAATCATAAATTCACCCAGTCGTGAATTGTGAATTGAATTGTGCTCGCCCTCGCGAGGGGGGTTGGGGGGGCCGGGGCCTATCCCAGCTTACTTTGAGTTGAGAGGGCATTGCGCACATACACAATCAACTGTTCCTGTATGTAGAGCGAGGATGGTCAAACTTTTATCTATATACGGGAAAATGGAAAGAATTTCAGCATATTCAAAGTCTAAAATCAGCTTCGTGTTATCGGTGAAAGAGCAGAAACGTATTCATATGATACTTATGAATAAAATTATGTGGCAAATTTTCATTGAACTTTTTTTACATTTCAAGAAATAGTGAAAATAAAGTTCAACTTGTCACATTCAAATGTGTTTCAATTTGTTTGATCAAAACTGTGAAACTTTCATTGAGCATTTTTTTACATTTTAATTAAAAAAAATAAAGTGCCATAGCTTGTTAAATTCAAATGGATTTCCATTTTTACACGAAAACTGTGTTTTAATTTCATTTTAAAAAAACTTTTAAAAGCAAAATACGATGACTTGTAAT
The DNA here is from genome assembly GCA_901007745.1 of Hippocampus kuda. Lineage (NCBI taxonomy): Eukaryota > Metazoa > Chordata > Actinopteri > Syngnathiformes > Syngnathidae > Hippocampus > Hippocampus kuda. The sequence continues at coordinate 33,581 of CAAKHF010018345.1, read as the reverse complement.
ATTCAAATGTATTTTAAATCAGCAATTTTCATTTCATTTTATAAACTTTGTTGTATGATAACTTAAGTTCTAACTGAAATATTGTGTCAAATTATTCCAACACAAATGTAACTTTTTTATATTTTAATGTTCACAAGTGAAGTGTCATTGGATTTTCATGTATTTTTCTTTTTACATTTTCATATGATTGACAACTTGTTACACGTATTTATAATTTTGAATCATAAAAAATTGTGTGACAAATTTTCATGTAACTTTTTAAAAACGTTTTTTTTTTAAAAAGTAAAGTGTGATAAGTCGTTACATTTAAATGTATTTGAAATTGAAATGTTAATAAATAAAACAAAAACAGGCATGTGCAGTGCGGGGGAGGTGGGGGGGGGGGTCTATCGGTGAAGGGCAGCCAGTGAAGGGAGTGACGTGCGTCCTCTTACGAGTACCAGTCAAGAGGCGAGCAGCAGCATTATGGACCAACTGGAGATGCTTCATGGAGGACTGTCTGACTGTCTGATTTAGAAACTAAAAGATTTTTTTTCCCGTTTTCTTTTTTTTTTTTTAATGATTTAGTTAGCTAAGGGACTCACCCACTAAAAGAAGAGGTATTTATTTATTTATTGATTTATTTGTTTCATGATGTCGTCAACCTTTATTTCTCCAGGTAAGGCAAGTGAGAACAGATACTCATTTGCAATGCCGACCTGGCTGCAGACCGATTCGTGCCAACAAGGTACAAACCACGTTTTCTAACGAAGCGCGCCGAAAAGACACTTTGAACATGTTAGCGCAGTTTTGTTTAGAAATGTTATCCACGTTTTCGGAGGCTATTTTTGAACCTTTCATTTTCTTGATTGTTATGAACCTAAATTCAAATGTGGGTCCCGGGGTGACAAGAGCTGAGAACCACTGCTTTAGAGGACACCCAACAGAGACAGGAAAGGACCTGAATACAAACGGTGTTGACCAGAAAGCGTCAACAGGAAGTCAGATGGACAGCAGATAGGGGAAGTGGGTGTGGGGGGGGGGGGCAGATTCCGGGTTCCTGAAGACACTCACCCTTCCCGGAGCTCGGCAGCGACGATGAATTGGAGGCACTGAAGGAGGTGGTGGTGGTGATGCAGGAGGGGGCATTGCCCGAGGAGGCGGGGGACGCCGGCACCAGTGTTTCCATGTCGGCAGCACTGTGGGAGTGCGAGAGGCAGAGGGCGCTCATCGGCAACAAGCCCTCCTGGTGGGGGAAAAAAAACAAAAACGAAAAACAGTCACCATCAACACTTGACACCAATGGTGGGTTCTGGCATGTGCATTATGTGCGGCCACACCGGTTGCTATTCCCGAGACCGCCACAAATGTATCTGGGCGTCTTACCTGTTGCGGAGTTTGATCGGTGGTTCTGACAAGACACCAGCCAGGTCGGTCCGCTGAGCGTTCCACGAGCTCCACAGTCTGACCGCAGCGGACGCTGAGCTCTCCGGGTGAACCAGAGGAGAAATCCAACAACACCACCACTAGCTCGCAGCCTCCCGACAGCTAGATGCAGGTACACAAACACGCAGGTGGGTTATTGCAAAGTACCTAACTTGACCCATCCTTCAAAAATGAGACACACCCGGGGACGGGAAATGACAAACTCCAAACCCTTTGTCAATGTAGTGTAGTATATTTTTCTGAAGACTTTAGTAAGTTAATGTCAAATGTATTCTTTTAGAATCTTCTGGTGTGCGCACCTTGGCCACCTAGGCGCATTAGAATACCCATTTGTTCATGGAGGAGACACGCGGAGAAGGGTCAGTACTCAATAAGGCTCACAAATAGTAGTCGTTCTTCGCAGAGGATAAATAATGGATGCCTTTGAGTATTGTCATATGATCTGTCTACATGTCGTCCTCCACCATTTGTGTTCAAATATCCATTGCTAAAAAGGGTTATAGCATCGCAACACCGGTGCTGTTCGTTAGCCTGTGTATGACATTTCCAATTATGTGTTAGCATTAAGCTAGTGGACCGAAAGACAATGCGGTTGTTTTAAAAATATGCTGAAAAAAAATTGGAAAGCTCCTTTTGGAGGTACGAGTATTCCGGCTGACACCAGCTGTACACGAACACCAAGTGGGAGCGGCATGGCTCGGGTGGTAGAGTGGCTGTTTCCCAATCTGAAGGTTCTGAGTTTGTTCCTCAACCGTTGAGTGACTTTATGAAAAAAACTAATGCTATACAAGCGACAACAATCCTTGACTGGGAGTGTCCCGAAAGAGTTGGAAGTCTCTTTTTCGGAAGATTATTTCAGCATGTGCTGAACAGATGCTTGCCGTGAGGTTCACTCCGTAAGTCAGGCCGTATCCCAGCTTGTTTTTGCTCGCAAGTCAAAGCAAACAAATCAGCAAATCAACTGCTCGCATCTCAGACGTCGGCTCAGTCACACCCCCTGACGTTTTTGTTTGGTGATGCGCCGTGAGATTCTTGTCATGTCAAATATGCGCCATGCTCAACCAAAGGGCTGGGAAATAGTCTTAGAACCTTGGTGCGGTACCTGCCTTGCCCCGCCCACCAAACACGCCCCTGCTCGGACCATAGCAAAATTAACCCGCATGAAACTAGTCCCTGGCACAAAAAAAAAAAAAAGGTGAGGGGCCCCTAGTCTACAAGTAGAAATTCAGAATCTGATTGGCATCATGTCAAGACTTTAGACTTTTTTTTTATATGTTCTTTGGTTCAAAGCTGCGGGACGAAATGCCTGCATTCAAGACGAGCTGCTCTTTACACAACTTGGATTTGAGAGACGTTGATATAAACTCACTGTCACATAAAAAAACAAAAAAAAACAAAACCTACCTCTGCAGCAGAGCAACGACGCAAAGTTTTCTCCAACAGTGAGACCATGAAGGGAGGAAACCCCCTCGCATACAAACTTAGACACACACACACACACACACACACACACACACGCACAAGCGCGCGCGTGCACACACCCAGCTGCAGCAGTGGTGAGGTCATGACGCACACGCCTCTCACAAAGTGTCGGCGAGCGAGCCGTACCTTGTCGCTGTCTGCGGTGTTTTGGGATGTTCGCGAGGCGATGGAGACGGTGTCGGGCTGGCTGCTGGCATCGCCCAAGCTGTCGGCATCCTCGCTGGTCTCCCTGTCAAACAGGAAGGGCAAAAAAAGTCTGTCAAGCAGCCAGATGCGGAAAGTCTCTCGTCGTGGAACACGAGGCAGGGCGACACGGCCTCAAACTCTCGTCGCCGTGGAGATCGAAGCCCTTCACGGTCACCGCATGTGTCGCCATTTTTGAAATGGGTTAGCTCAGGTCAATTGATTAGAAACGGAAATGTTGAAAAGTCAGCGACATGATGTCCAAAGCCTGAACCCAAACTTCAGAATTGTGAAGCAGATGTGCTAAGCGCTCCTCGAATGATTCGACCATTCCTTTGAAATTATTATTAAAAAAAAAAAAAAAAAAAAGAGCGATAACAGTTAATGATTTGCTCATTGAAGGTAACCGGGTCAGTCAAAGGCACACTCACCTGCGTGTGATGCTGCGTTGTCGCCCAAGAGTCAAATTTGGGGTTTTGGGAAGGGGGATGGGCTCCCTCAGCGCCCCCCGCAGGTGACCCCGTCTCTCCTGGATCACCTGGCGAATGCTTCGGACCCACTCCTGCTTCAGCTCCAAGGACGATGCCTGGTGGGAGAGCGCGACGGGTTGAAGGACGAATCCCGCCGCGGTTCTCAAACAGAAGCGACGCCTTGAACGTTTACCTTCAGAACCGTCTTGTTGTCCGAAGTGGGCGTCCTGCCGACCCAAAGCGCAAATTTACACGGATCCCCTTCGATGTGCTCTGTCACGCCAAGTTCTGATGTCTAAGGTGGGCGGTGGGGGGGGGACAAAATGGAGTCGTTAGCCGAGGCCCTCGTCCGTTTGTTTCTCTCGCTTTGCGTGCCCAAGCGGTGGAAAGCTACCCTCAAGCGGCTCTTGTAAAGGTATTTGGTTCGTCCCGACGAATCTTTCATTTCCTTGCTGAAGATGAGCGACAGCTCAAACAGGAAGAGGTGTCGGTCACGCCCCTTCCTGATGAGGGATTTTGGTTCCCAAACGAGAAAGGAGTCTTGCAGCAGGAGCTCACCTTGCACCTCCAGACCTTCTTCGAGACCTGACAATGACATCTCAGCGTTATTCTTTGACCAACTGGTCAGTGAACCCGTGAATCCACCACTTGCTGTTCGTATAACAACAAAAAAATGGCTTTGCGTTCATTTTAATACGCCCAGATTGAAGCCTCCCGAAATTGAGAGATCCTTATTTTTCCAGTATACGACGATAACAACCGATTTCTGCCACGAGTAGTGACTTAGAAGCCGGCAGATGCCACAAGACGGGGGCAAAGCCCCGCTGTCGTCTAAGTGAAGCTCTTCAACCCCACCTCAACGTAGTTCCTTGGCAACAAGATGCCACAAGACTCTTGTCAAAGCAACACCGTAACTCGAATTCAATTGCAAATATGTCGAAGAATGGAACACGAGATATAGTTTATTGTAAACTATGATTAATTAACTGATTAGTTAATTGGCTAAGAATGACTAACTCATTCAGTACCAGCCAATTCTGGACCAAGTCTGAAAAGACGTTTAAACACGTCTTTGGGAGTGAATGAATTAATTGATAAAAAATATATGTCTTGATGTGTTATTAATTTAGTTTTCACTGTCTTTGTTATTGATATTTTTTTATTATATATTTATTCTGAAAAGATTTAACGATATATGACAGGAAGTTAAAAAAAAAGCCTTTGGGAAGAGTCACCCTCTAACATGCTAACGTGCATAGCATCGTTAGCTCTCTTGGGAACACTCAGCATGACGTCCAGGCCTTCTTTGATCTCGCCTTTTCCTTCTTCGCAGCAGGCCAACAACTCCTGCAAAGAAAAAATAAAATACCCGCGCGTCAATGGAGTCAATGGTCGGTCGGCCTGTGCGTCGCCGGCTCACCTTCAGCAACAGTTGATACTTTGTGATCCTCTGAACGGGTTTGATGAGCGCCGACGAGATGGAGTTGGCCAGCCCGTGCCTCCTCTGGACCTCCTGCGAAACAAACCACACAGCAAAACAGCGTCGTGTTCAGGACCGCGCTCTCTCACTTGCTGAGACGAGACCAAGCCTTTGGGTAGTCGGGTCCAAGACGAGACCAAGGCTGTCACAATGTGGTCTCAAGACCGGTTTTGAGTGTGATAACGTTGCCAGAAACGGAAACTGTGAGATCTGAAGACCTTTTGGATGTTCAAAAAAATCAAAAGGCATCACCTCAAAGAAGCCAGCACCATGCTGCTGGATCAACAAGCTGGAGTCTGGCTTGTTCCTGCAATAGGTCACGTACATGTGGAACTTGTCAGCCTAAGAGGAGGAACAAAAACACACACTTAAGGGTGGGATGGATGATCAACCCGTTTTTTTTTTTTTTAAACTATCAAAGTGGATTTGGTTACCCAAGTGACAAAACAATGTCCCACATCTTCAGGAAGTTGCTCATAATTCTCCAGCTCCTTCAAGAAAATACTAGAGCAGACATGGTTGCGTCATTTGCGCGACGGACACGCACAGACGCCGACGCATTCGTTCGTGCTGATTCCCTACCTGTTGTGGAACTCGTAGATATCCTGGATGTTCCCGAAGACCACGTCATCCCTGTTGCTGAGACCCGACGGGACGTCCTCGGAGCCGCTCGTCATCTCCCACAGGTACGTCTGCGGCGTGGCAGGCCACACAGTCAGGAGGCATCATGTTGCGCCAGCGTTAGCTCGCTCACGGCTTCAAAGCAACGCTTGCGAGGATGGGGAACCAAGTACGAATCTTCCATGACTGTACTTGAGTCGATTTTTTTTTTTTTTTTTTTTTAGGTATTTCTACTTCACTCGAGTAGCGTGGTAAGTAAAAGTATGGACTTGTTTCCTGTCGTTGGACCAAGATAGCGATCGTTTCAGCAAAAGCCTCGGCCACCCAAATGACTGGCAGCGTTTTCATTGTCAGAGATGTTGTCAACATGGAAACATGATGTGTTAGATTGAATGTTTAATGTGTTTTTTTGAAGATTTGGGGGAGTTAAATTATTTTTCCAACGGCGGGGGTCGACTGTAGAGTAAATGCACAAGTTGTTTAAAAACTTCTGATTGGATCGGTGAACTAGAATTGTTTTTTTTTTTTTTTCAAGATCGCTGATGGCCTGATGGCCATACAGAATGTAAAAATTCATTTTTGAAATTTTAGTAGACTATCCATCCATCCATTTCCGAATCCGCTCATCCTCACGAGGGTCGCGGACGCGCTGCAGCCGATCGCAGCCGTCTTCGGGCAGTAGGCGGGGCACACCCTGAACCGGTTACCAGCCAATCGCAGGGCACAAGCATCCACACTCACAATCACACTTTGGGACAATTTCGAGTGTTCCATTAACCTGCCATGCATGATTCTGGAATGGGATGGAGGGGGAGGGGGGTGGTCCACGCAGTCCAAGCTCAGAGTTGAACCACTGTGAGGCAAACGTGCTAACCAGGAGACCATCGTGCCGCCTTTAGTCGAGCATTTAAGTACATTTCAGACACGGTGCTTGTGTGTTTTTTTTTTTTTTTTTTTTTTTACTTGTGTTGACTACAATGAGTTGAATCCATACTTGAAGTCTTTTTGTTCTTCTTCATTCATCTGTGCTTCGAGCATGAGCGCTTTTGCCATCTCTGCCTAAAACCGATGTGAGCAGTGCTAACTGGATCGAGTCGTACCTCGATGCATTCTTGAAGGTCCCTGACGTAGACCCTCTCCGTCTGCAGCAACTCCGCCATGATGTACCTGCAATATACACACTTGTCAGCCAACACCAAGCGCACAGCAATGGTTCTTAGCATTTTTACGACAAGCAGCACTTCAAACAACACTTGACTTGCCAAGTACCACCGCCATGACCAACATTAAAGTACAGTAGCATAGTGGGCCTGTTAAACTAGTTAAATCATTTAAATGCACTGCACATAAGTTTGTTGTTACGTCGTGTGGACCTGATGTGGACTTTTTTCAGCATTTTTTGGCCATGACATTCATCAAGGAGGAGACTCTGTGCTTGGTGGTTGCGCCTTCTCGGCAGCATGGATATACCAGCACTGTTTTTGACTGGGAGGAATGTCGGCGCCATTTGACTGTCGTTGCTGGACAGTCCCGGGGCGCTTGTGTCTTGCGCCTGTAATGGGCAGCATTTTTCACAGCCCCGCTTTGTTCAGCGGAGAGATCGGTGCTGTTGAACGGTCTGCGGCTGGATGGATGTAAGGCTTGAGGAGCCGACGACAAGAAGAAAGGAGCGTTAGCGCGGAGCGCCGATGCGGATGTGGAACTGGGAGTCGCGGCTTGGAATTGAAGTGGATTTACATGGGACAGGAGATGTGAGCCAATCTCTTTTTCGTCAATGGACGCTACAGCTTCGTGTTTGCTTTCAAAACTTAGCTTGTAGCAGACGTGTGCACATTTTGAGCATGACGTCTCTGATCCACTGTTGAAAGGACACTTTGATCCTCTCCTCTTTCATCTATAACTGCTTCAGACAAAGTGTATGCAGAAAAGTGGT
>CAAKHF010018345.1:2631-20275 GCA_901007745.1 Hippocampus kuda | reverse complement strand
CCCCCCCCCACCCCCCCACACACACACACTCTTAAATCATCTGTATGTTACTGAAGCAGGCAGACTTACATCAGCCACTCTACAGTGTATTAATATATCACATTCTACTCAATCCTATTTTCTCCCTTATAGTTCTTTTCACTTCCACAATGGTGCTGGTCATGGTATCGAATGGCTGGTTTCCTGGAGGTGTCTGCACGCTCCAAAGTGAAGAGCTACACAGGTGCTTCACCACTCTCGGCTCAGCAGCTAAGCTGTCACCCGCAAAGTGACAGCATTTAGGAGAAGCCTGCAATTTTGACCCGCGAGCGCACTGAGGAGGAAGCACGAGAACCCCAACGCAAGAAACACAAAGCTACTTATTCAACTTTAAAGAGAAGGGGCTATGAACTAGAGTATTGTTCAGAAGAAAACGACAGTCGCTGAAGAAAGTGGCAAGCAAACCAAAGAACAACCCAGTTCATGGAGAACATGACGACACTCTCTTCTGCTTATCTGGGCAGATGCAGCGATTGAGGCAGAAATGCCCAGACTTCCCTGTGCCGATACACCTCTTTAAGACCTCTTTTGCACCCAAAAAGAACTTGGTGCTCGTTCGGCGCCAGGGCCAGTACCGTGCTTAGTTGGTGCTTCACAAGTTCTTAAGAAGAACGTGTTTGGTGTTCCACCGGCAAAGAACCAAGTAGGAGTGACGTCATTACATCATCGTAAAGTGTCCAAACGTCACTGTTTATGTCCAAAGAGGGCCTGCGCTATTAATGATAATTATAATCCATCCATCTATTTTCTACTCTCCCCAGCCACTTCTTCCAGCTCGTCTCGGGGGATGCCAAGGCGTTCCCAGCACGTCCTGGGTCGTCCCCGGGGTCCTCCTACCAGGGTGACATCTCCCGGAACACCTCACCAGGGAGGCGTCCAGGAGGCTTCCTAATCAGATGCCCGAGCCACCTCATCTGGCTCCTCTCGACGTGGAGAAGAAGCGGCTCGAATGCGAGCTCTTGACGAGAAAAGTGTCCCTCCAGCCACGATGGGGCCTGGAGGACCAGGGGGGCAGGGCCCGCATGCCAGCCACGACCAAGAAATGCGTCACCAGGTTATCACTATAGTTGTGGCAAAAAAAATGCTAATTTTAGTCCCAACATTTTCTTAGAAAAAGAGACTGGGGTCAGGGGTCATCAGAGCAAGTCACTCACATGATGCTTGACAGTTTTTACTCCAGATCCAACCTTCCCATTTTTATTGAGGATTAAGACCCCAGTGGCTTTCACTCTGAAAGGATTTGAACCCCAAACTCTGTGTGTCGAAGGTCAGCACTGCAGTGTTCCCCACAGAGCCATTCACCCACCACCAACATTTTCGAAGAATATGACTTTAGATTTAGTCTAGCACACAACCAAAATCCAATTTTCAACCCAATCTGCTGGGTCTAAATTATGAATCCATCTTTCATCATACCTCCATCCTATAACGAACTGAGCTCTCAAAACATATCAAGAGCCTCTGGAACAAAACAAAAATGAAATGAAACGATCAGCCGTGTCACTCCTTGGTCCGTTTTGTTACTTCCACCTCTCTGTGAGCGTAACAGTTTGCAATTCCCGTTTGCCTCACCCGTTGACTTGACCTCGGTGATGTACTGCTGAAGGTCGTGACCTTGTTGGACTACCTCGTAGGTCATGTTGTTCACCGCGAGCCTCCGTTCCATGTGCCTGGAGATCAATCAAATGAATTCTGAAATAATCAGTCTCAAGCAGACATTTATTTTTCCTCTTTGTCTGAACACCAACGTGTCTACCTGTGAATGCGTTGCTGCGCTAATGTCAGTGCCTCCGGGCTAGCTTCAGCGAGTCGCGACGGCCCGAGTGCTTGCTTGTCTTGGCTTGCGTCAGATAGCCGCTTCTCAGCAGAAAGGTCCTGGGATTGTTTCTGGAGCTCCTGCTTCCAGGCGTCCATCTCCCCGGTTACCTAGGAAACAGCACGTCCACATTGACCAACAACCGCGAGGTTTCAAGGTCATTTGGAAACATCCCCACGTTTACCTCCAGTATGCACTGTTGTAGGATACGCAGTTGCAGGTAAACATCCAATCGGATCTTCCGCTGATGGAAAACGTCCTCCAGCTGAACGTGGAACTCCTCCAGGTGCTGCAGCACTGACTCCACATGGGCCACTGAGCTGCCCTGGGGCCTAAAACAAATGCACACTACAGTCACTTTGTAAACCACACCTCAAGCGATCAGCTTCATGCGCCGAGATGAAAACAAAGACACCCAACTCAAGTACGAAACAAACACGAATACTCGATTGAGCCCGAGCCGGCTCATGGAGGGAAGGAACCGTAACCGCCCCGGTAAACCATGCAGCCATGGGACGCGAATCGAAGGCATCCAGGCTCTCTACCTGAGTTGCAGGATGAGGTCTTCCCCTTCTCTGATGACACTCATTGCAGCCTCCTGCGGGGCGGGGTTTAGAGGCCGGGTTAATGTGAGGGTTAGAAGTCGGGGTCGGCAGTGGAAGGGATGTCGGGCTTTGGTGAGAAGGTTAGTGTTTAGGTCTGGGATCAGACAAATCAGCCTATTACCTGTGTGTTGGCCTGCTGCTGTTGTTGCTGGTTCATGAGCGCCTGCAGAGCTTCTACCGATTCCGAACCGGTGCAGAGGTCCGTCGAGAGCTGCTTCTGGAGTCCTTCCATCCAGGACGACAGCTGCGTGTGGGAGGTTGGGACTGTGATGGCAGATCGGGTTTCGAGTTCTGTCACTCGCATCCTTCAGACGTTACCTCTTTGGTGTGTGTGTAGAAGGACACGGCCAAGTCGAGCAGCATCTTCCTTTGCTCTACTTTCTGAATGAACGCCTGCGGAAACACACACACACAAACACACGCAGCACGTCGCATGCTTTTCTCTCCAGATCAATCATCGAAATAGATCATTTCAATTTCTTTGAGCGGAGAAAAGGAATACTTCGGCATTGCGCTTAATTTATCGTCACGTCGAGCTGGGTCACCTGCATGCGGAGCTCCAAGTCCCGGGCCGCCTGGTAGATCTCTTCCTCCTCACACTCGCCAGACTGAGCCAGTTGGTCAGCGGCTTCCAGGAGCTTCTCTGCGTTGGTGTAAGTGTTCTAACGCGCGTGCACAACAATCACACACGTCACGCGTCGCGTACGTATTAAAGAAGTGTGACCATCGTGAGGGTCGCGCTCACTTGAGCCACTTGCTGGAAGTCGTCGTGACGTTTCTGAAGCGCTCGCGCTCGATGCAGAGACTTCCCGACGCCGCTGTGTTTGTTGAGGAAAACCTCACCGTGCTGCTCCACCCAGTCCAACACCTGACACGGGTGGAGGGAGGGAACAACGGATGGATAAGAGACGCTCATTGTGAGGCCGAATGTGTCGCAAGCCAGGAAGTAGTCAGGTCCCATCCTGTCAGTCAATGCGCGCATTGTACCTGTTTGACGTCTTGTTGGAACACGCACAACTGAAGGCGCTGGTGGAGGCGGAGCTTGCGGTGTTGCCACGCGTTCTCCAGGTCATGGTGACCCTGCGACAGAGTTCAGTGAATCCGCAGCTGTCCGTCCCCGAAGTAATCGTGAGACGCCAAGTCGGCTGTACCTGCATGACCTGGTGCAGAACTCCCATGATGCCGTGTGTGGTGCCAGTCAAGTCTGGTTTAGTTGACGTGTCATTGTGCTCAGTCACCGTGCTGCGGTTTAACACGTCCAGCAAGGCTTTACCACTCTCGCTGACCTGCGCACAGACAGGTGAGCGGAAGAGCAAACAAAAGCGACGTCCGGATCGCCACACCGACGCCAAGACAATCACCTGGGTGTAGTTGGCAGACACCTCCTCATTCAGCTGCTGGTGTTTTTTTACAGCTTCCTCCAGCTCAGCCGTTGCCATCGGCAGCGATGCTTCGGCATAGGTCTGAAGCCACGCCTCCGCTTTGTGAAGGAACTGCGTACATGACCAGGTGGGAGGACAGGACGGGGAAGTCTATGAAGATGTACGACAATCTTCGGCCGATTCGCAATTCGCTTTTTCGCATGTTTGCTTCTTCCTTTTTTTTTTTTTCTTTCTGCGGGAAACTTCCCCTCTTGGGTGTTTTTGTGCTCTTTTTATAGCGTGCTGGGATGCCTATTTTAATGCTAAGAAACAATGAAAAATGCCATTGATGTGCTCACGGTTAGCATCCATAGCTTCAGTCTTAGAGCCCTTTTAAGCCATTTGAACACAAACGGTGAAGCAATGCATGTAGACGAATAATATAACAGTACTCACACGCGTATATTCTTTATCCTCTATGAAAAAAAAAACGACTCATCTTACTGAGTCACTTATAGTTTTGGTTTGTGTGCATGACTCTCTCTTGGTGGCCGAGGTGGGCAACACCAGAAGCAGCGGCACAATCACCGACTTCTGACGAATCACCTGCTCTGCCCCTTGGTGGAAGCCAGTGGCCATGGCTAACGTGTTGCTTCTCTCTTCCAGAGCTGTGGTCAGTAACTTCCAGTCTTCTTGTAGCTGTGAGGACACCGTGGCAATCCTCTCCGCCCCAAAGTGACCAGCCTCTGCAAGCCTGGCTGCCACAGTAACGACACTGTCCACATTTACACTCCCGTTCTAAACACACACACACACACACACACACACACACACACACACACACACACGGAATGTGACGTTTGCAAAGGGGTGGAACAGCGAAACGAAAATGCTGAGTGACTTCACAAACTCACCATCACATTTGAGGTGAAGTGCTGATGTTGTGATTGTAAGTCAACGGCGTGCTGGTGGTTCTGACCGACCTCCACCAAAGTCTGCATGAACAACTCCTTACTGTGGGCGATCCACTCGGACATCTGTTGGGGGCAGATTTTGATGAAGCGCGATTTGTGGACGACTCGCCAGCCGCTTGGTAGGTGAGTCTGCTCCAGCTCACCTTGGTGGCGTCCTGCTCATAAAGGTGCAACTGCAGTGCCTGGTCCAGGTGGAGCTTCCTGTCGCTCCAGCTCTGCAGCAGGTGAGTGCGAGCCACCTGCAGGCGGTCTAGTAGAGAGGAGACCTTTGGAGCCACGCTTTGGAAGTCGGCCCCACCTGACAGCCAGCTGCCATGGCTCCCGCCGCCGCTCTCGTTGGAGGTGTCCCCGTGGGAGGGGCCCAGGCGCATGCGCTGCAGCAAGCTCCTCCCCTCTCGGTCCAGGGCGTCAACTGGCGCTGTCGCGATGGTGTTTCGGAGACGATTGTGTTCTTCGAGTGTTCTGGAGATAAGAAATGGCTTGCTGTTGCTAAAATGTTTTTTTCTCTCCCTTTGACACACACTGGCAAGCTTTTGGGCAGCTAATCAATAAGTGGGATCCTTACTTGCGGGAGTCATCCACATCTTGCGGTTCTGGTAAGCTGGTCAGCCCAACTTCCAGCTGATCCAACTGGTTCAACAGTTGCGTGGCGGCCCCCGAGAACTCCTCCAGACCCAGACGCAGCTCGGTCCACTCCACATGATCATACTCCAAGGAGCCACCGAGGTCAGACGTCAACTGAGAAGGGTCGACCAACCGGGACAGACCTTCGACAGACACTAGACTGGTCTGAAGACAAAATTCTGAATTGGTAGCAAGCTTCAGTAGGAATGAAGTTTACATTACTAGAAGTGAAGTTGTCAGTAACAAAATTGGAGGTAGTATTCTTGAAAACCCTTATCCCTTCTGCGCCAAAACATCCCAAAATAGGAGTATTGACAAACAAACAAAAATAGATCTTCATGATTTATTAACTCATTCAGTACCAGACAATTCTGGACCAAGTCTGAAAAGACGTTTAAAAACGTCTTTGGGAGTGAATGAGTTAACATGTTGAAGGCGCTAACTTGTCCATATTGAATATTCTAAATTCAATGTTTTTTTTTTATGTATATGCATGATAGTGATAGTTATTTGATGATAGTTATTTATACCCATGCTTTTTATTGCTTTTATTGTCCATAGAGGGCACCAACCTAAATAAGTAAATAGAAACTATATATGTATGGATAGGTCTGACGCCACTGAACATTTTGAGTGGTCGCAAGAAAAAAAAGGATTCAGAAATGACTTTGATATTACACTTTAAAGCCACCGTTCCATTAAGGAGCCTTTTTTTCCCATGTGTTGTTCAAAAAAGTCAACGCAGAAGGTAATGGCATTCGTGCTAATTTCGAACGAAATAGCAGTACCTCAAAGCTGAGCTTGGCACTGCCCAGGTTGGTCTTGTGTTTCTGCCAAAAGGTATCAGGTTTGATGAGCACTGCCGTGTGGATGTTGGAGGAAAAGGATTCCTGCAAAGTACGTAACACGGGCTTCACGCTGTCCCACTTACTACCACGCATGTCCACTACCACTGTGAACCCTCGTGCGCGCACGTCCTCACTGAAACAGAGAGAGAGAGAGAGAGAGAGAGAGACGGTCAACGGAGACGGACAGTCCTGCGACGACAAACAAGCGCACCTAGGTATGGTTGACAGGTACGTCACCAGCCGGCTCAGATCTTCCTGCTTTATCCGCTCATGGTTGGTCCTGGCTGGGAAGGTCAGGATCGGTCCTCCTCGTTTGTCTCGTCCCCCTGGACATTGAACTGGGTCAAGACCAGACCAAAGCAGAATGCCGCCATGCTCTGGCAGTGAACTTTACCTGACACAAAGGCCACTTTCTCTCTGAGCACTGTCAGCACGTCACCCGCCCGGACCGACTCTGCTTTACCGGACCCTGGAATTGCGAGACACGTTGTTATCTCTCCTGCCAACATGACTGCACCAAACGTGGCTTTACCGTGGTCCATGCTGGGCTCTGTGGCTGAGAGTAGAGCGGTCGGACTTGCATCTAAGTGTGGGAGTTGAGCTAAATGACTCATCATGAATGAGGTTTGCAGCACGGACGCGTCTTTCAGGACCAAGGATCAAAACAATCGACGAGCAACCCGAGTCATCCATCAGTTGTCAGTTTGAGCAGCAGACGGCAGATCAGCGAGGGATGCGCACAAACATACGCACTGAGTCAGCGACGAGCCCAAAATAACTGCGTTGTGGAGGGCTTCAAAGAAAGTTGCTGGAACTGTCAGGACTCATTAGCCTGATTACACAACAACCATCAGGAAGATGTCTCACTCTGACTTGGAAGGTGGCCGATGGCTGTTTGAATGTTCACCATGTTCTCCATTTTCCATACCACTTAACCTCATTGGGGTCAAGGGTGAGCTCGACTGACTGTGGGCGAGTGGCGGCGGGCTACCCCAATAATCACAGGGCTCACATAGACCATAAACCATTCTTTGTCTTTGATGAACATGCATGTTTTGGAACGTGGGATGGAGACTGAGGACGCAAGGGGAGAACATGCAAACTCCACACAGGAAGGCCGGACGGAGCCTGTATCGACATCCCCAACTCCTCTTGCACACCGTGCCGGCGCTGTTTTGACAAAATGATGCCATCAAACATCCAGTCTCAAACGTGATCATCGCAGCCACCCCTGTAAAAATCAATGAAGGAGTCCATAATTCTATCGCCTCAAAGTCGGTTGCAGTTGCTATAATACGGTAATTAAAACGCTGTAGCCAATCAGAGAGCAGCATTCCCATTGGCTTTGGAGTACAAAAACTCGTAAATGGGCATGTGACCATATGCCCACAGCAAATACAGTACGGCGCTCTGAGGGTGCTACGCGCGCGCGCGTGCGTGCACATCTTCCAAGTCAATGGGCGTATGTGAAGGCATCATGGCGATAAAGCAGTTCGCGCGCACGCTCACACGCCCTACCTGCCGTCGCCAGGCCGTCCGGGCCCGTTTCTCCTGCTCCATCCACCGAATTCATCCTTCTCCCTCCTCCTCCTCCTCCTCCTCCTCGTCGTCCTCGGACTCGCTCCTCCGTTATGCACCGTTGGTCGCCTCCTCTCCCTGCCTACCCGTCCATACCCGCGGCTTCACATCGGATGTGGCGCCCGAATTAAGCTAATATTAGTCCGCCGTAAGGGACGGATGCGTTCCCCTCCTCCCGGTAACGATCAGTGAGTGGGTCAGTGATGGTGCATCCTCCACGTTCAGCCTCGGCAGACCTCCTCGTCCTACTCCTTTCCGATGGTGATGGTGAAGCTTTCTACGGTGACGCCGCCGCACGGCACTGAATCTCACACTTCATCGTAAATGTTCGCGTTACCGTTACCCCATGCACGTACCATCACACGAACCGGTATCTCGCCCCCCCCCCCACCCCTGTTCTCTCTCGATGATGATAAGCTCGCTCGGTCTGCGCCGAGTAGCACCAGCGCGCATGCGCGCAGAGGGGCGCTGTGCACGAGGGCTGCACCAGCTGCTGGACGCGCGCTCGCGCGCGCACACACAGACACACTCACGATGCCGCGAAAGTTACACTCGTTCTGGTATTTCACAGTAGTACTTAAAGCACACTAACATCAAATCATACACTTTTATTCCATTACGAACACCTAATGGTTCGATTAGTCTGCTCAAGTCGCACTGCGAGTGTACAGAAATGTTATACGGAGTGGACAGTGGAAAAGACATAAGATATTGGTTCTACAGGTAGGCCTTGGCGTAATTTACATACCAGTGAGAACAAAGTACAATACGTACTGGTCCATTGTCAACGTGCACAAGTATGGAAAGATATGCAGCAATTTAATGCAAGAGTACAATAGGGATATGACACTGTCTGTTGCTCAAGTACTGTGTTATCTGTAGGTTCAGTGGTGTGGACATATACATGACTTTTCCTGCTCTTTTTATTAAGTAATTAATTAATTGTACATCTATATGTCAAGTCAAGTCAGCTTTTATTGTCAAATATGCTCTGTGTGTAACATACAACACATATGTCTATCTCACTTCCCCCCTCTCTATCTATCTATCTATCTATCTATCTATCTATCTATCTATCTATCTATCTATCTATCTATCTATCTATCTATCTATCTATCTATCTATCTATCTATCTATCTATCTATCTATCTATCTATCTATCTATCGATATAAAGAAACGTATTACAGTAATTGGATTCGTTACATTTGTGCTATTGAATAATGTGAAGTGAAGCCAATGAAAACGCTTCTTACGTCATCATGAAGCGCCACCGAAGAGAGACGGCGAGATAGTCGCAGGAGGATAACTGTATTGTGTTGATTTAGCTTGGCTAAGTTGGCGAGTCAACGGCACTTATAATAACCGAAACGGCTCTGTAAATGTGCCTTTAGATGCGAATGGTGTGGCATTCGTGGTCCATAATGGAGCGTTAAAACGGTGCTAGCTTAAGGCCACTTTGTTTCGTGAAGAGGTAAGTGATTTATGTCGTGTTATTGTTGGCCCGTTGAGCATTAAGTCCATTGATTACTTATTACTTTGCTACAGTTACGATGGAGCAGCCCGAGGAGGCTGTAATGCACCTAAAGCGACAAGTGGAGGACTCAAGTCTGAACACTGCTGACAGAATCAACCTGCTGAATGACACTTTAGAGCGTGAGACCTTTTCATCTCTCAATTACTCACTGAATCTGTTTGTCTGGTAGCACAAGTGGGTAGATTTGGCAACGAAAAAAAAGTAGTCAAGTTAAGAATACTGTACTGTTACTTTAGAATCATATATGTCGGAATGTGCAAATTCAGATATTGCCCATGTCGATTCAGAGACTATTTTGAAACAAAAAAAAAAATTGCTTAATTGTTCTTCACTTTTATAGAAGTAAAATTGTGACTTTGCAGCATAAGAAGATTCGTGTCGCAATAGTGACAACAGTTGAGAACAACTGGGGTAATGGAATTTGGAACCTCTCATTTGATTTGATGTGCTCTTTTCTGCTCTGCTTAGCTTTACGCTTTTGCACTTTCTTTCCTTATACTTGCTGATAGGCAAGGAATGGATGTAGGATCCGCCATTATTGTTTGGGCCTGAATTTACCATCAATTTCCCAAAAAATGTGAATGTTGGAATAGTCCAGTGGGGGAAAAAATGTAAATGGGATCTCTAATCAAACCCAGAGTTTCTCAATGTGGCGGCGGACCAGAAGGACAGCAGTGCACTGACCAGAGTCAAGTCTCTTTTGTATCAGAACGGTATCCTGAGCCACTGTGTTAAGCTCATCACTTTAAATCCCCAAAGACCACAAAGCATCCGGAGAGCCGCGGTCACGCTGGCCTCACTCACAACGTAAGTGTCAGACAACAAGCCAAAAACATTTTTCTCTTTTTGTCATACTTCCCTATCAAACACAGGATGAGGGTGTTTGCCTGATCTAACTTTGTGTCTGTTTGCTTGTCGCTTTAGCTCCTGTTGTGTGGGGGTGGAGCCTGGTGAATTGTCAGAGACTTTTCATCGGCTCTTCTTACCATCAGTTGCGGATTGCCTCCTGTCATTATCCAGTCATCTTGCGCGGCGAGCAGATGTGAGGTGGCGCACTGACATATTTACCTATCGATCGCATACGATGTTAATACGTTGAACTGGCGTGCACGGCGTCAGTGTGTCTCTCCCTTCAGGAAGGTGATGGACTCAGTCAGTTGCCTTCTACGAGCGCACCCACAGCTCACCGCACAAGGTGAGTACCCTGCTGGTTACTGGAAAGTGCCACAATGATCACCACGTCTAAACCTTTCATTTATAACGGTCCCAATTGAAATGAATTGGCTGACTCTTGTATGCTCTTAGTTGTCAGTTCTTCCCACTATGAACTCATTCAGTGCTGTGACGAGGTCACCATGCCACTGCTCTGTGTCCAGATGTGGATTAACATATGTACAGCAAACAGGTAACACATGCACGCGGGCACACGCACACATTATAGAACCCGCCCCCGTTTATCGAAAAAAAAAAATCGAAAAATAACATGACCTACACTAATTTCATAAATCTCTGCTAGTGGTCACATTTTTAAATGACCACTCTTTTTAAGAACAGCCTCGCAAGTGTATACATGTGCTCTTCGGAGGCTACCTGTTGCCCACTGGCACCAGGTTGAGGACCCCTGCTTGAAAGTATTCCTGTTCTTACTGTCTCGCGTTCAAAAAAGGGAGACTGTTGTATAACATCTCTTAAAGAGAAAGAACTCTCTCAGCACAGTTCTACAAATAAGAGGTGAAGCATGCTTGCTTCCAGCTGTTTGTCACTCCAAGTTGAGCTTTTCTGTAAACCTGAGATGATGAACCAAAATGAAATTGAAATTAATTTCAACACCAACCAAATCATATTATCATGATTGTCCGCTATCTTATTACTAACATATAATGCAAACAAAAAAAACCCAAAATGGGTTTACAGAAATTAGCATAGATGCTACAACTATTACTTTAACACGTTTGCAAGTGATGTGTCCTCTTTACAGCAAACTACAACTAGGAGTGACAAATAAAAAGGGTTGAACAAAGCACTTTTATTTGAAGAACTTTGCTTGTGAGACCTACGTTTTATTCAAACTGTTTTGTTGTGGGGCATTCATGTATGTTCACAACGTCTTTATACGTGTTTTTTGAAGTGTAAATGTGTTTGATTCATATGTGTTGGACGCATCGATGAAGAAAAGTTTTCTGATCTCCGTTTATAGATCTTTGATATTTGGAATGTAAAAACCCATTAAAAAAAAAGCAATCACTTCAATATTGGCAATATAGCAAGGATGTAACCTTTAATTGCCAGCTAAAACGCTTTCCTCTATCCTGGGGTGCACAGTGACTTCCTCTCCAATTTAAGCGATGACGCCGTCCTGCTGTTGCTCAACGAGGCTGTTGGCCAGTTAGCCGTGACCTCTGATGCGGCAGTGGGCGGAGCATCTGTCCGACTGATCCTCCACATGGCCCGTCAACTGCTGCTTCAGCCCTTCCTCGTCAACTTCAAAGGTGAGGTGGTGACGTCTGAGGAAATGTCATTTGTTTATTTGCGACCCGTTGGCTCCTCATTCCTCGCGCCTCTGTTCACGTCATAGCTCCGCCCACCCGGGAGCATTTTGAGGCGATCGACCGAGGAGTGACAAATGTTTCGACGACAGAGATGTTCTGTCCTCAATGTCGTCATTTCACTGAGATTTCAATTCATACAAACAACACTCGTTCCCCGATTCAATCAGAAGATGGAGCAATTTCTCGATTTCAACAACTTGTCTATTTGCTCTATAGCACACAAAACCGGCAGGTGGACCGCTACACCATTCGCGACTAAATGCAAATGATTTTGATACTCCGATCAGATCGGTGTAAAGTCTATGTATGCTTTTTGTGACAAAGAGACAAATATTGTCACTTGTCAAGTGTTTGCGTGGAATGGAAAAAACATCAAAACTTTCTGTTCTTAACTCATTCAGTACCAACCAATTCTGGACCAAGTCTGAAAAGACGTTTAAAAACGTCTTTGGGAGTGAATGAGTTAATGCGGGCGAATGCGTTCGATGAAATCGCAGACGTTTATTTTGCAGCAACCATGAGCCAGCGTAGTTGCCGTTTCCGTCTGAAATACTGCCTCGCATCAAACAGACTCGGCACAGTGTGCGATGTTGAAAGAAATATTCCAAAGAAGCTAAAATGATCAAGGAAGAACAAAACAAAAGGCGAACGATTGAATGTTAAGTCTTGCTCTGTTTCGGATCCAGCTTAGTATTGTCCCATTTTGACACATTTCTGTCGATATCAGATTTTGGCAGAGGTTGACAGGGGCAATAAAGACAGTTGCCCTTATTTTTGCCTCGCTGCATGCCCGTATGATCTGCGAAGCTCGATGAGGTCGTGGTGGTGAGAGAGAAGATAAGATGGAAAAAGTTCAAGCGGGACTGTTTGTCTTTGCAGGTTTGGACAGCCTGTTGGACAAAGACTGGCGAGGACGAGGCTTTGACCCGGAAGTAGATCAGCTGATCGCACTTACCCAGTCTCAGGAAAGCACCGTGAGTCTGTTGCAGGAGTCACCCCGTCTGTCCCCAAACTGTCTCTTTGTGCTGACCGCCCTCCTCTCTTACGTAGCCTTCTGGCGACCGGGAGAGGGCGGCGTGTGTGATTCAGGCAGCTTGGAAATCGTATCTGACCAGACGTCGAGTCAAGAGTCTTGGCGGAGTGGTTTCCATGCTGCAGCGTCGCTTCAGGTGTGTCGCTCTTTTCATGGTCGCGCAGGATGAGCTGGCTTTAAAATCTCCGATTCCCCGCGCCTCCATCCCCAAAACCGGAATTCAGATTTTTCTTTCCACCTTCGCTTATTTAAAAAAAAAAAAAGTGTTTATACATTTTTTTTTCCTTCCAGCATTAACTTGCATCGGCTTCCACAGATGTACCGCATTTGAGATGATAAAAAAGTCTGCTACGTGTTGGAAAAAATTGACCTTTTTTCCCCCCAAAAAACATGCTTTAAAATCTCACGAATAACACTTTTTTTTTTCTTTTTACTCCTCTCAAAAAAGATCCCAAATCAAGGGTTGGTATTATAAAGGGGGTTAATAAGAAGCTGCAATTTTCCACATAGTTTAGACATTTATTAGTGGTTAGGCAATACGCAGGGATTGTATAAAAAAAAAAAAAAATGGAATCAGTAATTTTTGGCGCATATCATCACCACCAAATCATGATGTTGGCGACACTGACAGTTTAAAACAAGCTCCTTTCTCTTGGCAGCCACGTTGTTCGTATAAAGCAGTGCACGTCAGTGGGGATGGACTTTGAGCTGCGGAAGCAGCTAAAAAAAACCCCAACAAAAACAAAAAACAACCCCGCTAAAAACAATCAATGACAATACAATCGACTCGAATGACTCAATTACTGTACATTGATTCATCTCCCAGCCCTAGAAGTGGTAATAGTGTGTGTGCGTGTGCGTGCGTGCGTGTGTGTGTGTGCGTGTGTGTGTGTGTGTGTGTGTGTGGGGGGGGGGGGGGGTGTTTGCGTGCGTGCGCGCGCAATGTGTCAGGGCTCGCAGAAGACAACAGCAACAGCAGAGGGATGCACAGCGGTGGCAAGAGGAGTTGAATTATCAGGTGAAAACATTGCAGTCACTTATACAATTCAATACAATAAATCCTGATTGAGAAAGTGCTTTCACAACAGCTGCAGCTGTAACAAAGTACTTAGCAAAACAGTTAACATAAAGTAAAATAATAAAGCCAACAGATAACACAAAACACGAACAGTCGTGCAATTCTAACCATTTAGGATTAGCATACACCGACACTGCCCACCACCCAAGATGACTGTGTGTGTGTGTGTGTGTGTGTGTGTGTGTGTGTGTGTGTGTGTGTGTGTGTGTGTGTGTGTGTGTGTGTGTGTGTGTGTGTGTGTATTCGTGCACGTGCATGTGCATTTTGTGTTTGTGCAGGTCTGTTTGCAGCGTCAGCAGGCAAGGACAAAGTTCCATCAAAAACAGAGAGAACTGCTGCTGCTTCTACCTCCTGGTACATTTTCGCAAACACACACACACACGCACACACACTCTCTCCAACGCACGCAGACACACAGAGTGTAACGTGTAACTCCCTCCCCTGTCCAGACCAGGTGCAGCCGTACCTGCTCGAATGCGAGATCCGTGCCGCCGTGTTGATCCAGAGCGCCTGGCGAGGCTTTCGAGCCAGACGACGTATTGACTCGCTGCGACCTGCATCGAGACTCGCACGCGCGCAGCAGGAGGCCGCCAGGACGCTGCAGAGAGCTGTATGCGGACATCTTTTTTTTTTCCTCGTTCATTTCAAACATGCATCAAATCAAAAGAACACACTCTTAATATCAGGGACAAAAAACAAAAACAAAAAAAAAAACGGGCAAACAAGCATCCGTGAAATCAACAGAGGAGAATGCTACCCAGTAGTCAGCCCAATCATTAGTCGTGAATTACACGCTTACACATAAATGTTCGAAAACGTGTCTGAAGAGTATCAACTTATCCGTTCCTACCTCTTAATCTCCGTTATGAGATGAAAATGCCCAAGATGCTTTCATTGTCACCTACAATTTGTATCACATCGAAAAGATAAGATCATATGTACAGTGTGATGACATTTGATGATCATCGAATCCTACTTAAATCAAGAAGCAATGCCAGCTCGAGTCTGCCTGGCTGTTCCCATCTTTCAGGTTCGTCGCTTTCTCCAAGAACGTCGGGCGGCTAAAGTCTTGGGCTCCACGCCTTGCTGGATTGGCCAGAAGGGTTTGACAGAGAGTAAGAGGGCAGCCTTGAAGAGACGGGTGGACGAACACATCAGCCTGCATCCTGTAAGGCACTCCTACCTTGAATGACTTTGACACAGTTCCACTGTACTGTGCCGCTGCTGAGCGCCAAGACCTGCCTGCCTTGCTGAGCGTGCCTGTGTATGTGTGTAGTCAAGCGGGACGAGTCGACAGGCGTGTGAACAACTCCACGTCAACGTGCAGTGGCGACTGCGGGTGCTGCTGCAACAGGCCGTGCGACAAACGAGAGAGGAGCAGAAAATGGAGTCCCTGTTGGCTCGCACTCACACTCAGCTGGATCTACTCAAAGGTTTGTTTTTCACTCGTTTGGCGCATTGGGTGGATTGTGTGAAATGAATGCGCTGATCTCGGGACACGCTCGAATTGGTGTCTGTCGAACTTCAACATTTTATTTTCAATGTTGTGAAAAAAAAATACTTTCAAGTCACCGATGGCATCACGGTTCACTCACCTGACTTCCATGTAGACAACGTGGGTTCGATTTTGACTCAGTGACGCCGATTTATGAATCATCCGTGTGTCGTTCTTTCTTTGCATTTTCCATTGGCAAGCAAGAAAAGTGACTCATTGTTTCTTTATTTTATTTTTTTATATCACCTCACGCGGCGGCCCTGGGGTCCAATGGTTAGCGCGTCGACCTCACAGTGCAGAGGTACCGGGTTCGATTCCAGCTCCGGCCTTCCTGCGTGGAGTTTGCATGTTCTCCCCGGGCCTGCGGGGGTTTTCTCCGGGTACTCTGGTTTCCTCCCACATTCCAAAAGCATGCATGCCAGGTGGATTGAACACTCTAAATTGTCCCGAGGTGTGAGTGTGAGCGCGGATGGTTGTTGGTCTCTGTGGGCCCTACGATTGGCTGGCAACCGGTTCAGGGTGTCCCCCGCCTACTGCCCGAAGACGGCTGGGATAGGCTCCAGCAACCCCCGCGACCCTTGTGAGGATAAGCGGAACAGAAAATGGATGGATGGGTAGATGAATCACCTCATGCACAAAAGGGGGAAAAAAAAATCGAGATTTTTCATGTTTTCATTTTAGGCTCTGACCCAAATTACAAAATGGAAACGAGAGGCCACGAGGCAGGATTTCTTTCAAATATTTACCTCAAATGGAAAGAATGAACGAAACACGGATTGTGAATGGTCGTCCGTCTCCGTATGTGCGCTGAGAGTGGACTGTCGACCACTCCGGAATCAGCAGCAGCTCACCACGACCTCGAACAGGATAAGCGGTCGAGAAAATGGAAGGATGGGAAAGTCTTGCATTGATCCATCGGTTGATTTTTCTCTCTCTTCCTCCACAGATGCCCCGCCCCTCTCTGCTGTCACGGCGACTGATATCAAGTCCTTCCTGAGCCCTTGCGCTACCATCGCCACTCGGGCCCGTGACGCCCACATTGCCAGGCTGCAGGCCGACAGGCTGCCCTGGTGGCGGACTCTGGGGGAGACCACCGCCGGACTCGAATCAAAGGTGGAAGTGGACAGCAGCTGATCAAATGTCACCTTGTGAACCCTCACAGTGGTTCTCGAGTACCGGACTGAAATTTCGTTGGTGAGAGCATTTCAGTAGCCTCTGTGAGCGGATCCAAACAAATCCAGGCGCGTAACATGGGCTTGTCGCACCCATTTTGGGGTACATGCAAGCACCCACAAAATTTGAGAGATCTTCCATTTTTATTCTTTGTCCTTTTTGTGAACAAGCGAGAGAAGTGTGAAAATCATCCAGTGTTTTAACAACAAAAGTATCAATGCCCCTCCTCCCCATTTTTGGTCTCAAAAATGGTTTGCTCCACCCAATCGCTCTCACGTCTTCGCGACTGAGCCGCGGGCCAAACATCAGCGTGCTGCTTTCCAGTCACAAAGTCGTTTGAGTGAGTTAGCCCTACCTTATTTTAAACCGGTACACGTGGCAAATTTCAAGCGTCTACCGCTCAATAACATTCTCATCATTACCAGCCTTCATTTTTGCCGTATTTCCCCACAGGTCACCACGTTTAGATTGTTAGGTAGGAGTTGGCTTTCTAGCTCGGAAACATAAACAGGTGGTCACTCAGTACCGCTGTTCTTTTTGAATTGCAATGAGAGAATCCCACTTTTGCCGTGTGCACATCTTCATATTCAAGCCAGGGGTGCTCCTCACTGGCAAATTGACTGGGGTCGTTATTGAAAGTCCTATTGTGTGTCTGAGTGTGTGTGCGCGTGTTTAACCCTTATATTATGTTAAGGGTCAATTTGACCCATTTCAGTTTTTGCGTTGACCAAAGCACTGGATATCCTTTCTTTTTCTTCATGAAATTTATTGACTTTTCCTCATCTAGGGTCATGAACTGGTGTGTAAAATCTGGACACTCTGATGTGTAGTGGGATGTCTGTGCACAGTTTGAATACGAATATGATGTTGGGGGTCATTTTGACCCAGGCACTTTAATGTGGGAAAGCAGCTTTTCAGATCCAAAAGAAACTTGTT
>CAAKHF010018335.1:0-11064 GCA_901007745.1 Hippocampus kuda | reverse complement strand
AAACCCCCCCCCCCCCCCCCGGAAAAAATGGATCACTGTGTAGATTGTGTGAGTGGAGGAAGTCCCCACAGTGTCATTTTTACAAACGATGCACAATACAAATGTTGAGTTTTGCAATTACAACATTAAATGGTTAAATATGTAAAAAGGAAGGCCTTTATTTCATATTTTATCTAAAAAAAACAATAAATAAAATAATAAGTAAAGTCGAGAAAAACATATTTTTAAAAAAACAGATATGGTCAATCAAAAAGTTTTGTTTGTTTGTTTGTTTTTTTGTTTTTTTTAAAATAAACACATTTTATTCACCGTTAAAAATGCACTTCCAAAGAAGTGGCAAAACCGGGTGTCATTTTTCATGTTAAGCACTATTACAGTAACTTGTAATCTGAGTTACTTTCAAAATCAGGCCATGAGAAAAGTAACCAAGTTACTTTTTCACGCAAGTAATCAATAAGGTAACTGTAGCGACACTGCTATTGTATCTACAGTGCTGAAACAAAATCTGCCGATCGATGTCGAGGCCATTTCTGCGTAGATACAGTTTTTGTCTGACACCTGACTAACTCGCCTTGCTACGTCAGGTTCGGGCCTATCGAGTACAAGGGTCCGTTCGTGGCGGGCTATGTGGAAAGTTTTATCCTCCGAGTGATGACGCCGCTCACGTACCTCCCGTCAAGAGATGCGGTGCTGGAATTCCTCTCCTGCCACGAGGTAACGAGGACATCGTCACACTCGTCTGCAATATTTTAATTACATTTATTTATTTATTTATTTATTTTATGGAGTGTGTTTGGATCTAAACTGTCTCTCTGCTTCCCAGCCCCGAGTGGTGGGCTTCTTCCAGTTTAACTCTTCGCCTCAGCCGCCCGGCTACACCACATTTCTCGCCTCTGCTCTGCAGGCCCTAAAAAGAGGTAACGAGATCACCTCGAGTGTCTGGTTTGTCGCTTCTTGCGGAATATTCAGCCCTGGCGTCGCCTGACAGATTTCCGCGGCGTGGTCCGCTTTGGGGTGGTCACCAACAGCCGGGTGGCAGAGGCCATCTCGTTGAAAGAGGACGAAAGCGTTTATCTCCATAGAAGATTTAACTCTTCTTTGGTGAGTAAAGAAACACTGGGCACCACATTAGGCACACTCACATCAAGGATGGGCGACTTAAATGCTGGAAAATGATTCAACGGGTTTGTTGTGTTGCCTGACGACGGACCTTGCGCAACGACTCCCTCGATATCCGCTCGGGAGATTCCGTCGCACACGCACTGGGAAGGAACGTCTCTTGTCCTCGCATAACAGCGTTGTCGCATTGCTTGTCAGGTTTTCCCTCGATGGGAACGCAACTTCACATCCCGTGCTGTATGTAACTGGGTCTTTGAGCACCACGAGAGCGTCCTGCAGTGGCTGCAGCCGCCGGGGACAAAGTCTTTGCTACTGGAACGTGAACTGACCAAAGGGGCGGCGCTATTGCTTTTCCTGCCGCACGATCCCCTCGTCTCCGAGCCCGACGGCCTCTTGCAGCAGGTAAGCACACAAGCAACGCGTGGTCATGTTAGGAAACATAACCAAGACTCAAAATGTACACGTTTCGCTACACCAAAATTCTTTATTTTATTTTGCCCTTTTACTCCTCCTCAGAAAAGCTCACTTCCAAATTTCTCTTTTCTTAACAATCAGAATTTTAAAAAAAAATGTTGAATGAGACATTTTACAAAAACTCCCTCATGCTTCCACAATTAAATTAAATAGAAGTTATTTAGTACCACTCACACACAGACAAAAGCAATACAATACCGCGGTGCCTTGGGATGCGAGTTTAAGTCAACATAATTCAAACTTTCCATCATAACTCTTGAAGTTCAGCGAACAGTTTGCATCTAAGTGACGATGTTGTTACCCGTTAAGCAGCAAATATTTGAACACTAATGGAAATACGTGTACACACATAATATAATAAAACTGACAGGTATATATTCTTTATCCTCACCGAATAATGACTGTTACTGCTATACAGGAGAAACTGAACTGAGTCTGTAGTACAATGGCGTATGCCATATCCTTTTGACTTATACTGCCCCCAGGTGGCCAAAGGATGTAAACCAGATTGAGCAGCAAAATGTGCATTAGAGGAGAAAGTGTGACAAAAATTGTTCAATTGTATTTTATTATATATGTATTTATTTTATAATGTATAATATAGTGCTATTTTCTCCCCCCCCACCCAAAAAAGTAAATATTATTATTAGTAGTAGTATTTTTACAGATTAATGGCATTTCCATTGATTTCAATGGGGAAAGATGATTTGAGTTAAAATGGTGTGGAGTTACGAGAGTTGTCAAGGAGAAAATTAAACTTGTATCTCAAGTCACGACTGTATTGACAACATTCTGGCTTCTTCATTCCAAAAATTGTCACTTTTCCCGCAATTACATTCTCTACTTTGGACTGTTTTGCCCGCCCTAGGTTGCGGACGTGGCCTTACGTTATCACTCCTGCGACGCGCGGAACCAACGCTTGACCTCCAGCGTGCCCTGCTGCCACTCCGTGCTGGCCCCCGACTCCACCGCGTGGTGCGACGTGTGCCCGACGTCGTCGGCGCGCTGCTCGTCACGCCCTACGCTGCAGTCCACAGCCGAGCGCTTCTGCCTTCACCTTCACTGTCGCAGCTTCGCCCTCAGCTACAGCCCGCTGAGCCATCACAGTGCCTGCTGCGGGAAATTCCATCCCCAGCTTAGCAACAATTCAAAAACCAAAGAGGCGCCGTCCCATGTGCAAAATTTGACTTCTTCCAATGTCACGTCTTCATCCGATGCCCTCAAGGGGCTCGGCTGTCAGACCAACAAGACGCTCAGGTTCTACGTGTTGGACATGGAGCTCAACTGGCCGCTGGCGGTGAGGTTGGGGGCACCGGGAAAGGGCAACTCTTCCTCATGCCGCCACCGGCAAGCAGGCGCACAGGGCGACGGCTCCTTTGCGGCCATCGTGAACTTGAAGGACGAGGTGCATTATGTGCTCCAGCGCACCCCCGCCGCCACACTCACCGAGTCACTAGGTAAACCTTCGACCAGTTAGTTGTAGTAATAATCATGGCTCGTATAATGAACGAACAGGAACAAAATTACATCCATCCATTTTCCAAACCGCTTTATCCTCACAAGGGTCACGGGGGTTACTGGAGCCTATCCCAGCTGTCTTTGGGCAGTAAACGGGGGACACCCTGAACCGGTTGCCAGCCATATCGCAGGGCATACATAGACAAATAACCATCCGCGCTCACACTCACACCTAAGGACAATTTAGAGTGTTCAATCAGCCTGCCATGCATGTTTTTGGAATGTGGGAGGAAACCGGAGTACCCGGAGAAAACCCACGCAGGCCCGGGGAAAACATGCAAACTCCACCACAGGAAGGCCGGAGCTGGGATCGAACCCTCGACCTCTGCTTTGTGAGGTCAACGCGCTAACCACTGGGTCACCGGACCGCCCGACAAAATTACAAAATCTAAAATTTGACGAAACATTTTTGTGAATGAGAGAAAATCAAAATGTTAGAAAAAAAATCTTGTCGATGTCTAATATAAATGAGCTGTTGGGGTTCATTCCAAATGTATTTATTTCGGTATTCCCGTCCGTATGTGCAGAAAAAGGAAAGTCAAACAGTCGTGAGAGAACTTGACTTTTAGGGGTGGGCACCTCTTAAAAGAAAGATGATTCGATACTTAACTCGATGCACGGGGTTGTGTGATAAGGTTCAAGGATGGTTTGTTTTTGAAGTAATCTCCAGAGACCCAAAAATCCACGGCACAGTTTATGTCCCGCCCCCTCCAACATGATGACACCCTGCGATTGTGTGTCCGTTTCTTCCAGAGGCCTTCATCATGAACTTCAGCGCCCCCTACAGCCTCCTGCACAGACACTTGGTGGGCGAGGAGCCGAGCGAACACCAAGTTACGCGTCAGAACCGATCCCAGCAGCAGCATGATGAGCCTCCGCCGCCGCTTATCACCGAACTGACCACGTCCTCCTTCCTGCCCTACGTCATGGATGTTGAAAAGGTGCCGGGCATGTCTTTCGTCACACCCTCCCCTTCCTCCGATCGGGTTCATCAGCATCCTCCGATGTTGTTGTGTTGCAGGACGTGCTGCTTTTCTACTACACGCAATGGTGCGGCTTCTGCTCCGTTCTCAACCACGTCCTCATCCAGCTGGCTCGATTGCTGCAGCGCCACAGCGGTGTCACTCTCGCCAGGTATGACTATACAGTACCAGCCGTGCCTTGACTTGCAAATTGAATTTGTCCCTTGACCGATAAATATCGATTAAAATTGACATGCATCATTACCAGAAGTGGGCGTTCGTCAGCATTGACAGAAAGTCCGTCAATCTAACACTGACGGTTGCCTGTTGTGCTAACAAATGACGAACGATGGAAACTGGGATTTCATCACAATCGTCATTAACCCGTAGAAAAGACCGCAATAATATTGTCCCCAATAAAATAAAAAATAAAACCCAAAATAGGACAAAAACATTTGTTAAAAAAATTTTTTTTTGAAAAAATTAGCATATTTTAAGGCCAATGTTGGCATCGTGCATCCATAAATGCATTTTTTGATGCAGATTTTTTTTTAAAAAATGTATTTTTTACTTTTCTTGTAAATATGACAATACAAATTTTACCATGTATATGAAAAACAAGGGCAGATTTGGAATCGGTACCCAAAAAAATCACAGAGAAATGTCTACTTGCATGTTTGATTTTAAAAAAATTACAAAAAAAATTTTGACTTGTGTTATTTGCTGCGCAGGGTGAATGTTGCACGCAACGACCTCCCGTGGGAATTTATGGTGGATCGTGTTCCCTCCATTCTTTTCTTCCCACGATACAGGTAAGAGGAATCTGTTAGAATGAGTGTGACTCTCTCAGGATTTATCATAGGAAACAAAAATCACTTTTTGCAAATATCTTTTTTGTCTCTGCGCTCAGAAAACGGGGAAGGGGGAGGGAGGGAGGGAGAGACACTTTGATAGAAAAGGATGACTTTGGCGATCCCTAACGGCCCTTGACAGGCCGTCAGGTTAAAAGAAGACAATGTCCTTTTCATAGTTGTATCTTTGTGTTTGAAGAAAAGAGCTGAGCGTGAAATTTCCGGATGATCTTCCCATCACTCTTCCAAACCTCCTCCGCTTCATCCTCAAGCATTCCGGCTCACTCCCTGACACGGACAAACCCTCACCAACCGGCGCGACGGACACTTCAGGCCCCGGCAGCGCCGTCCTGCGCGCCGAGTTGGAAGCCGTCCAGCGCGAGGTACGGACGCTGCACCGCGCCCGCGAGCTGCTCTCCCAGCAGCTGGCGCAACTTTGGCGTGACAACCGGCAGCTGCGTTTGGACGCTCGCGGACTGGAAGCTCAGAACGCCGAGCTGCGGCGGGAACAACGCGATCTGGAGGAGCGGCGGCGGGAGAAGAGCCGACAACTGGCCGAGGCCTTGCGGCGGCTGCGGGAGCTGGTTGACGCCTCGCAGAATCTGCTCAACCAAAATGCGCTGCTCAGGATGGTGCTGAAGGCCTTGAAGGAAACGGCGGAGCCCGAAGTTGTGGAGGAGATGCAGGCGGAGGCGGAGCCTCCTGCTCCGCCGGCGGGAAGCCACTTGGCTTCCTGACCGTTGCTATGGCAAACGGGAGCACCGGGATGTGAAGGGATGAATTGGAAATCGGACTTTTTTTGCGGGTCTTCTCATGATCGACGTGCCTACCAAATTTCATGTGGATGAGTGAAACTGGCTTGGCGGACTGCGGTTTCAAAATCGCGGTTGTGATAAGCAAACCAGTGGATAAGACTCAGCACTTTGCAGACCTCCACCAAGGCCAACATTGCATCCTTCTTTTTTAAACACGAACCGTCATATTTGAAGACGGTCATTATTCATGAGGCCATCTAACATCACTCAGGAGAGACAAATTTAATTTCTCACGTCACACAGGTACTGTATATTGTTTTTCTAATTTGACATAAATGGCCCCACAGCCCTCTTAGCGCGTCTGTTGTTAGGACATAATTAAGCGCAGTGATTACGGTGAGACAAATTTACATTCCAATATGCCGTTTTTGTTCAGCAGACGCCGTCATTTTGTGCAATCTTATGTCACAGGTCCGTCTGATTGTGCTTCCATTAACGCTTCTAATTTTTACACTCACAGCCAACAAAAGAGTTGATAGCAGGAGAATTAATTTCATACTTTTTTTTTTTGGGGTGACTTTTTTTGGAGTGGGGTGAAATAAAACAACAATGACAAATAGGACCTCCTTGGTGGTGGGCCGTAATTAATGATTCAGGATACAGTATTAAGTATTGGATTTCAGTGCCAACGACTGCTAAGTGTCTTGATAATTGTACATGACTTCAGTTTTAACACTCGAATGGCTTTTGTGTTGCAAAGGTGATCCAATTGATCTATTTTTACATTTGAATCACTAAACTGTAATTTATATTGAACAATTCAGGCATATTGAGATCCTGCAATAGTTTGTGTGACATATTGAAACGTTTTTTTACGGATTAAAATTTGTTGCTATCCTGCATTTTTTTTTCTTCTTTCATGAGTGGTAGTTGAACCCACAAATATTTGAAACAGCACAGACACATTAAATGAATACCACTTTGACAGTGTCAATCAAAACGACCTTTTATTTGTATATTTTAATCACTGGAGCACAAAAATACATCTCTAAGATATAAAATCATTGCATAAGTATCTAAATACAGTATCTGGTTATGTCAGTGTTTCTCAACCTTTATTGACCACAGGCATTTTTTTTTAACTTAAAATGTAATCACACACCACCAAACAAAAGGTATTTGTGTGTGTGTGTGTGTGTGTGTGTGTGTTTGTATATACTTAAATATTGATGTTCTTGTGTAACAAATGGGCACAAATGGGCTTCTTTTTAAATCTGATCCTATTTAATCGATCACTTCTTATTCTGCTGTGCAATAGGCAACCGGTGACTGTACAAGTTAATTGAACTTCTGCCATCTAGTGGTGTAGAGCAGCAGTGACCAAGTCTGGTCCTCGAGAGCCCCTATCCTGCCTATTTTAGACGTTGAAGGAGGGAAACCTCGAAAACAGGGTGGATGGGGTGGGGGGGTCTCTGGAGGACTGGATTTGGGCACTGCTGCTGTACACCACTAGATGGCAGAAGGAGTAGAGGATTGAATTGTGCCATTCAGTATGCATCACTGGCATCGAAAGGTGGACAGAGATAAATTATTTATAATAAAAAAATACTTTTTTTTTTTTTAAATAATGAAATTGGATAATATCGCACAGCACATCTGATGATCGGTTGGGAATCACTGAGTTATATAATGAGGTTGATCGCTGAATTTTTTTTCTTGATATTCTTCAGTTGGTCAGTCACACAGAAGTGAAGAGGAGGATGAGGAGGAGGAAGAGTGCGTCGACCTTTGCGCTCACACGGGTACCTGAAACAGGAAGTCACGTTAGATGTAGCCGATTCTTGGCTTCGTGTCAGAAGAGATCATCTGACATGCCGCTCCGCCCCTTTGCTAACTGTTGTAGTGCAGATATGGAAAACCAGACCGCTACTATAAAATCTTCAGTTTTTGTTTTGAAGACCGTAATCACTCTATCATGGGCAAACTGTGAACCGTGGACCACAAACAAAGAGTAACCACTCATTTTTAAATTTTTTTGTTCAGAACACTCACCACTGGAGCTTTGAGTTGTCGATGATGGTTGGTTAGGCTCAGGTGTGATGCCAGTGGGCACAACTGTGGGGTCAGCTCTCCCTCCCTGAAGCCCCACTCCCAGTTGGTTGAGCTCAGACTGTCTCTGGCTTTGGATCCATTCCCTCACCAGCTCTTGGTTTTCGTACCGTTTTATGTTGGGCAAGTTGGTGCCGAGAAGATCGCGAACGTCGCCTACACTCATGGCCTGGGCAAGGGAAAAAGACATGCGTGAACAACTTCAACAAAAGAGTTTATTGAAACGGCACCTGTGCACACTGACCATAACAGCGGATGGATCGAGCGAAACAAATGTTTCCAGATTCATGTTAATATTGGCGGTCACCAGAGTTTGAATGTAATCCAGCGGTGCGCCCCCTGCAGTTTGAGGTAGAAAAAAAAAGAAGTCGAAGTCACCTTCATTTTGAGTGAAAATTATTACATCATGGGGAAAATTGTTTCAACAATGAGAGCAGCTTGGGAAGCATCGTGGGTGTTGGCTTACCAAGATACGGCTCCATGAACTGGTACTCCGCAGTGGAGACGGTTGAGCGGGTGGTTCCTCCAAAAGCTTTGAGAGCGATGATGAAAAGAACTTGCTTTTTCGCCGGAGTGCAGATGGACACATTCAAGATGCTCGCGTTTCTGCGGGCGACACCACCCTCTCATGTTAATTAGGCATTAAGTCCGACTGGAGGGCACATTACTTTTTTCCATATATATATACCTGTATATATATATATATATATATATATATATATATATATATATATATATATATATATATATATATATATATATATATATATATATATATATATATATATATATAGATAGATAGATAGATACACAGTACACACACACACAGTCAGTTTTGTACAATAATGTAAATTCACTGTACCCTCAAAATAACGCAGCACCAAGCCATTCATTTCTAAACTGCTTGCAACAAAAGTGAGTCCACCCCTATGTGAAAATGTCCAAATTTTTAATTAAGCAGGTGATAATTTTAAAAATGTTTTACTACCCACTGCACCCAATAATGACAAGTAATGACAAGTTATTTTTTTTCTTAGTTTTTTTTTTTTTAAAAAACAGCCTTTGCCTGGAAGCTCAAAATTGAAGGGTGTTGTGTGTAGATTTGTCAGGGGATTTTTTTTTTTTTTTGTCATGCCAAAATGTTTAGAATATAAAACACTTGAAATGCATTCTGGATGTACTTTAAATAAATCATGGTATTGTAATTTTTGTTTATCTCGCACTTGATAAATTCTAAATAAATTTTTAAAAAACTAAAACTAATACTCAAACAAATAAAAGCAACTAAATCAGACATTAAAAAAGCATATAAAACCTTAAAACGAATTAATTAAAATAATTAAAACAAATCCTAATATGGGTTTGTCAATCAACAACAGTGCAATGGTCGACAACGCCACACAATACCTGAGACTTTGTGCCGAAATGCCTTGTAGGACATTCGCGGCTAGGGAACACAGGTTGTCTCCTCCGATGACGTTGAGCTCGGTACTGCCAAGCGTGTTCCCGTTGTGACTCAGATATTTGGTGATGATCTGCTTCGCCTGCACGGAGAACCAAACATGTCCTTCACGAGAACTGCTCGAGTGTTTGTAGCATGAATTTGACACACGCCGTTCCCATACCAGGCTTGAGTTCCAGGGCCCGTTGGAGGAATCCATGAGAGAGGAGAGCGTGTCCACCAGAGTGACATTCCATAAGATGATGTCATCACTGGTGGCTTGACGTGACGCCTGTCCCAGGAGTTCCACCTGATCGGCCGGGATGCTTGAGTGGTCGGCATACGCCTTCGAACCAATCAGAGTCCATGATTTTATTTGTCAAAAAAAAAAAAAAAGATAACTGAAACTACATTTTTATACAACTTTCAACAAGTCAGTATAATTATTGTGAAAATGTTCTTTGTTTTGGTCTTGGTCAATTCATATTATAGATGAGTTTTGGGGGTTTATTTTAAATGTACTTATTTCAGTGTTACTGCACAATACTGAAGTCCATCTCCCACTGAGGGGCTAAGGTAGCTAGTGTTGCATTCTCGGCAGGGTTTGTTCAAGGTCGCAAATGTTGGCCAACAGTTTTTATGGTTTAAGTACAGGCCACCTTCTGTAGAACGTTTGCCGAACATTTGCCACCTTGAAAGAACCCTGACGAGAACATTAGCTATCTTCGTAAACACTCGCAAACGTTAGGCCTCCAGTGAGATGTGGCAAAATGGCCGCCCCCCCCCCGAGATGTCCAAAATTGTGTGGATTTTGTTGCTTAACTCATCTTCCATAAACAGAATCGTCATGAGAATGCCTTGTTTAGACGAGTGAAGGCAACTTTACCAAATGTTTGCAATAAATTCAATATCTATCCATCGTCACGAGCTGACGTGCACTGCTTCGACTAACAACAGGGCTGCGAACAGAGTGGAGCTAGTTTACAGTCAATGGTAGCAACTTAGATACTTCTCTAACTCCTTGTGATGATATCCCGACTTTTTAAATTGGTTCATTTATTGAAAAATGATTGTCGTCCAGTTTGAGAATGACCAATGAAAAAAATTCCAATTTTGGCCCGGGCCGAAGCTTCCAGCAAGCAAGCGTCTACCTCTCGCAGCTTTTCCAGCACGATCTTGAGGTACTCGTCCTGGTCCACCTTCTCCGTGATGCTGCCCAAGTTGTCTCTGACGATGGTGGCGTTGAGGCAGCAGTTGAACTGATTCACGTCGAAGTAATCAAACGGGAAGAGCTCATTACTGATGGTCACCTGCGTGATGGATCCGACCGTGCACTCGTTTTCTACAAAGTCAAACAGTTCCAGGTCAACCTACTTTTTGGGAGGACCACAGTAGCTGAGAATTGAGTTGAAAAAAAAAAAAATAGTGACAAACCGAGTGATCGCTTGACTTTATTTCGAATGGACTTTCTAATTTCTTTCTTCAGGCTCTTGCGCTTCTGTTTGTCCACGCCGTTTTCCTTGAGAACCTTCAGGAAGTCCCTTAAGAAACTCCGCTTTGTTTCCTTTAAAGCAACAAGTGCAGCATATCAGGTGCCCTGCTGGAAATGATCCACTTACACTCAATTGGTGTAAAAATATGATTTGTACATGAAAAAGAATGTATGACAGCGCTAGAGCCTATCGCAGCTGTCTTTGGGGGACACCCTGAACCGGTTGCCAGCCAATCGCAGGGCACACAGAGACGATCAACCATCCACGCTCACACTCACACCTAGGGACAAATTTGAGTGTTCAATCAGACTGCAATGGATGTTTTTGGAATGTGGGAGGAAA
>CAAKHF010018330.1:2030-12062 GCA_901007745.1 Hippocampus kuda | reverse complement strand
TCCTTGGGGGGGGGGGGGGGTCCCAAATTGGCGGGACATGCGGATAGAAATAGCACCAAAACTGCCTGGAAATAAAAAGTGGAAGGCTGTTTTCTTTTCTACAAAGACAATCATGTTCCATTTCGACTGACACGATCAGAGAAGCATTCATTGAGCAATACCTTTTCGTATGATGGTTGCAGTTTACAATAGTGCAGCACTTCATCATCTTTGGAAGTGTTTCATATTTCGCACTAGCTTAAAAAGGTCATTTTAGAAAATTACAACCGCTATAATAATCTTACTGATTCAATTGCTATTATTTTTTTATGTTTTTAATTATGTTGGTATGCGGGATCTCGTTGGTGAATGTATACCCAACAAGCAAATGTAACCATTTAGTGTGTATCATCATAGTTGTGGTCAGTCAAATTCTTTGATTTCCCTTTATTTAGTCCTGTACTTATCTGGTTTTCTTCCTTCAGTACTGTGTGACTACTACAAGTATGTCAACATATACAGTTGAAGAAAAATCACCTCTGGCAGTTTTGTTGTGTGCAGTCAAGGAGATGTGTTTGTCGCCTTTCCTGTAAACACACATGCAGACCAAACACGTGCACGCACATGGCACATGGTGTCTACTCTGTGAGAAAGGGAAGCTCGAAATGGAGAGACAGCACACACCAAGTGCAGGTGATATTTGCCTTTGCATCAAATTGCCCTTTTCTACTGCCTGACGGTTGTGCCCCTTGCTCTGCAGATCAACCAAATCTGTTGTCAAGGCAACATGATAGACATGGATGGAAAATAGGCACTGCAAAACCGGGTACAGGAGTGGATGGAGAAAAGATCAGAGCAGAGTTAGAGTCGAGATAGAACTTGATGGACTGCAGCTGCCAATAATCACTCTGAATGTTTAATGCCGGGAAACGTTCATTGTAAACACAGTGAGCCATACTATAAATTCTAAAATATGCTCATTTGCGTTGTAGATGCAATATACGGGATAGAGAAATATTCCATGAAGCTTTTAGAAAACAGGGTTTTTCTGTCCAATCCGATTTTTGTGTCTTTTCCTCAACATTAAAACGCTTTTGCTCTAAAAGCGACTTATTGTGCCATGTATCACTATCGCCAATGCTTTGACACACCATTGCCCACCAAGTGATTGCTTGTCATCAAAAAAGTGACTGCTATGTTACAATGGGAATTAAATATGTTCCTACCTCAAGGTACTTTTTTTAAAATATGGTCATATTCCAGTTCAAGATACAGTATATAGTTGTTGTTTTTTTTTTGTATTTGTTTTCCCACACATTAAATTTTACAGATATATCTACCTCAACGGTCGTCTCAAGGCAGACATAGCAAATGTTCATCCAATGTTGAACACTCCTATGTTACTTGAGCGAAGAATTCATGTCAAGGACAGGATGATGGCAAACAGGCTTATTGCAAGAAAAGTCCAGTGCAGTGAAAAGCAGGATAAAAAAGATGTTTTTCTCATAGCAGCATCGGCAAGTTCCATCGAGCCCCCAAATAATTTGTGAGCCAGAGGGCAGATCATGAACCCATTTGCAGAGGGATATGTTTTTTTTTCGTTTGTTTTTTAATTCCACTAACACTTGTGTCATGGCTAAAATTGCGGTTCAGGAACATGGCAAGCTTTATATCTGCACACAAAGGAACCAAATATGCAGCCTGGACTATGAGTTGTTATCTAACTTAGTCAACACACATAGTTACATCCTCATCCAGAAAGGGCCTCTCTTGTCATTTTCAGGCAGATGTGGAGACAGACTGAAAACATCTCTTACTTGCATTGAGAAGGCAGAGGACGAGTCACACACAGACACGCTTAAATTTTAAGATCCTCGATGGATTTGACCTTTATTTTATATTTTCAACTGATCCCTTTTCACCGAGTTGCCCCCGAGTCCAGTCCAACTGTTTCAGTAAGTTAAAGATATGAATGCTCTTGAACTTTGTTCTCCATACACATTTTAATTTTTTTTTTTCTGGTCAGATCTGGGCTTTGACATTGGAACACTACTGGGTTGGCATTTCAGAGCCTTTTCTGGCTGTCTGAATCCCTCCTTTAAGTTTCATGTCCTTTCTTGTCATCCTGAAAATATTAGCAAATTTAATTTGCTGCCGATACTGCTTTGGCATGAAAAAATACAGGTTGATAATTCTTTGCTGCCGACACATGTTCAAGCACAGCGGGATTTTAGGAAAGAAGGCAACGGGTGGGCTTTTGCAGCATTACGGATGCTATTGGATCACAGATTGAGTGACGGATAACAAGCTCTGAGGATCAATGAATATTTTTCCCTGATGGATATCGCACACTTCTTGCTGG
This sequence comes from Hippocampus kuda, assembly GCA_901007745.1. Taxonomy (NCBI): domain Eukaryota; kingdom Metazoa; phylum Chordata; class Actinopteri; order Syngnathiformes; family Syngnathidae; genus Hippocampus; species Hippocampus kuda. The sequence continues at coordinate 9,721 of CAAKHF010018330.1, read as the reverse complement.
CAGGTCTGTTCGTTCTTGTCATTAAAACATTATGTACTGACTGTACATGTGGAAATAGGATTGACTGACACTTGAGAAATCCATTATTAAATGGATTTGCAAACACTTTTCGTTTTGCATTATCAATAACGGAGCTGTTCATATTTTTAGTTGTGTTTGATATAAGAATCTTTCATTCTGTCTCTTGAGTCCCTTCCCAGATTTAATCTGTAGATGATAAATACCGGAATGCATTGCACTCTATAGCGGGAAAATTAGACGGAAAGCCCTTGTAAGGTAGAGTGGTTTGCCTCTTTACCCGTGCTGCACTGGCGAAAAGTGGAATGCTGGATTTTTTGGCACGCTGAGTGCTTGTTTCCCTCCACTCGTCCAATTTCATATTGATGAGGCCTGCAGCAATTCAAAATGCATGTCTTATTTAAACATTTAACTGGCAAAGAGCAATCACACTCTTTACTCAAATCCTGCCTCGCCTGAAAAACACCCACGCTGAAAGGGCAAAATCAGGTACCTGAAGAAGCTGAGGTTTCCCTGTTACAAGAACAGGCTTTGTCTTATTAAGGCACACATTTCAAACCGGGCATACGAAAAAATCCTTTACGGCTTATTTTGCACCGAGTTGAAGCAATATCACTCTATTGGATTTCAGTTCAAATATAGAATATTGAAAGCAAGTCAGAGTGTCAAGAATTCATTTTGCAACCATCAAATCTATTTTGCCGTATGTGGATTACATACGATTGCAATCACTTGTAAAAAGACAGTACATGCATAGAAATGTGCTAGAACAGAGAACTTGTATGTTTGGAAACAATATAAACAATGTCTTACAAAGATTATTCTGTTGAAAGCAACAGTTTGATCGGAACCAGGCGCATTTTCTGTATTAAAAGAAGAGCAAAGAATAGTTGAGTGTTCCCCATATAAACGCTAAGTAGCGTTTTTCTATTACTGTTCGACAGCTTAGTTTGGCTTGAGTAAGACACACACTGCTTGTCAACCTAGAGCAGTGGTTCTTAACCTTGTTGGAGGTACCGAACCCAAGCAGTTCATATGCACATTCACCGAACCCTTCATCAGTGAAAAATAAAAATGGTGTTTTTACAAGACATTAAAAAAAACACATTTATTAAAAACATATAGTTTTAGTATACATTGTTTAATAATGCACAAAATGAACAAGGCAGTGATCGCCAAGCGGGCGTGTCATAACTAATTGACATGTTGAGTCGGGTGTGTCTTAACCTCCATGGCAGAGGCTCCGTCGAACCCCTGCGACCAACTCACCGAACCCCTGGGGTTCCATCGAACCCAGGTTAAGAACCATTGGCCTAGAGCAGGGGTCAGCAACCCAAAATGTTGAAAGAGCCATATAAGACAAAAAAAAAAAAAAAAAAAATGTCTGGAGCCGCAAAAAAATAAAAGCCTTCTATAAAACTTACAATGAAGGAAACACATGCTGTATGTATGTAGGAGACTGGACTGTCTCAGAATTGTTTCTGTTATTCATTCCTTTTTGTGTGTTCACAAACACCCCCATAGAATTTATTTTGTAATTTCCTCGCTTGATTTTTTTGTTTTGGTGAATTATTTTTGCTTTTCTTAGTGTCAGTGAAGTGATCATTAAGTTCCGTTTTTCGGAGGCTGTCTTTGAACGCCTCTCGAGTTGAACAAGAAGAGAGAAGGCACGGAGTCGGACGCAGACGTGTCTGTGTTTGTCAAGACTGTTAAAAGCATAAATAAAGTCTACGTTTTAAAAAAACCAACATCACAGCTCTCCTTTTTCGGAGCTGCAACATGTATCTATATCTATTTGAGCTATATTAGCCTATGATCAAAATCTTTTTCCATTTTCAAACATTTTTTTTCATAAAGCTCCAGGGAGCCAATAGATGTCGCTAAAGAGCCACATGCGGCTCTGGAGCCGCGTGTTGCCGAATTTTCATGTCTTTGACACTTTTTGTAGCGAAAAATACTGTCCTTTCTCAGACCATTAATAGTTATTTAACTTTTCACTGATTATTAAACAAAAACAAATAATTCATCAAAATTCAAATGAATTAAAACCATCATTTATTCTAAATATCGTTGACAAGAGTGACATCACCAAATAACTAGCATATACTGCACATTAAATTTTAAAAAAGCAAAATAGCTTACATTTGCAGTTTAATGATGAAAGCACAATGTATTACATTGTGATTAAACACTGAAAAATACACTCCCGTCTGTATATATACTTGAGTTCAGACAATTCCACTGAAAATGTTGTTATAGAAATTTATAAAAAAAAAAAAGTCAGCAGAGACCACAGGAGACATTATCAGTGCAAACCCCCTCTTCCCTCCTGCAGGAGATAACAAGACACCGTGCGTGTGGCTGTGGATTCCTCTTGGGAGCAGTCTTTATTGTACAGTGCAGAGAACAAGCAACAACTCACCGAGTGTCACTAACATGAGGAGACCAAACAAGTTGGTGCTTTCGGATACTCTGCTTTTGCTTGTGATCTTGGGCTCACAAGGAATAACCAACACAGATGCATACGTACAACCACAAATTCCAACATGCAGATACTGTATGGTGGCGCCAATAAAAGTACAAAATGTGCTTTTTGCTTTTGGGCCATATGGTTTTGCATCACATAAATGATAAATTGGTCCAATAATAAAATGAATGTTTTTTATTTTCCTATAATGTTCACTCTAAATGCTCCCAAGGAGACTATTTTAAATGATAATCCAGTAGAGGAAGGGAGAATCGCTATAGACCTGCCGCAAGCCTGTTTTCAGGGAATGTTATGCAGCCTAGCAAATAAACCTCAACTCCAGCCTGAAATTCATTTTCTTTCTTGCCCTTACCGGCCATTTCCCTTCAGTTTTAAACAAGAATGTCTCTGGGTTTCTTTCATATAAACAACTGATAATGAACTATTTCTCTGGTTTTCATTCGATAAAATGTGCATTATGAGAAATGCAAGGTCTTTTTGCACATGAAGAGAGTTAAACCGTATTTAATCCTGTATAAACATCAGATAACACTGGAAGGATTTCAAGGACAGCCCCAAAAGGCCATTCGACTTGCATTACAGCTTCAATGCAAGTACAATAGCACAGTACAAGATCCATCCATGTGAGTGGCTTATGCTCACAAGGGTGACAGGTGTGCTGGAGCCTATCCCAAACGTCTTTAGGTACTAGGCGGAGTACAACCTGACCTGGTTGACAGCCAGTCGCAGGGCACACATAGACAAACAACCATTGACACTCTCAAACAACCATTCGGGCAGGGCAACTAACTTGCTGTGATTGTTGGGACAATGAAATCTGCTGTCTACCAGAAAATCCTGAAGGAGAACATCTGACAATCAGTTTGCACCCTCAAACTCAAGTGCTCTTGGTTCATGCAGCAGGACAATGATCCGAAACACACCAGCAAGTCCTAATGATTTGAATTCTTGTTGTAGAATTCCTAGACATAAAATGTCATTACTAGTACATTGATACATTGTAATAGTGCATTGATATGTTAATTCCAAATAACACAGAAAAAGAGTAATATGTTTGTAGGAAGGATTTTTTTTTTTTTTTTACAACTCTTCAATAGGAGCTCATTCGACTGTTTAGTTTTTTTATATAATGAAGTCTCAAATGAGTCTGTGAGCTGCTGATCCAGATAGACAGACAGCTAGACAGTGCAACCTAATGCACAGTGTATCCCCTCACACTGTAATGGCCTCAGCAGCGTCCAAGCCCAACTCTCAGGGGAGAAACTGGTAAGATGAGAAAATAAGTGGGTCAAGCACTCGGCGGGAGGGTCGAGCCTCGCGAAGGCTGCCCCACCGAACTCAATGCACTTGCCCTGGCCCGCATTGGTGGGAATCAGACACCAGTGAAGCAAACTTGGGCAGTAAAAATTACAAGATAAAAAGCTGCTCATGAGTTGGATCATAATTCGCAAATCCTTTTTTTTTTTTCATGTGAAATGAATATTACATATAATATTATACTTTATGATTTTATTATCCATCATTCTATCCATTTTGAAATTCACTTTGAAATTCACCAAGCCTCACAAAGCTTGGGCTCACCTCCACAAAGGGTTAAGTATCCTTAGAAGTCTTACTCAGTCATTAACTATGCTTTTGGTCTTATCTCTTATCATAATTGCTGCACATAGCTCACAAAGCAGCCACTAGATGGCATAAGAACATTAACAGAGAAACAACTCAATGGGGATTATAAAGAGACTGTAATTCCATATATAAGGCACATCGGATTATAGGGTGCACTGTTGGCCACTGTTGGAGAAAATTGAATGTGTTTAGATGCACCTTATAGTGCGGAAAATACGGTATATTATATTATGGTCGACTGGTTAGCACATCCGCGCCCCAGTGTAAAGGTGCAAGGTGTCATTCCGGCTCCAGCCTTCCTGGGTGAAGTTTACATGTTCTCCGTGCGCCTGCGTGGGTTTTCTCTGGGTACTCCGGTTTCCTCCCACGTTCTAAAAACATGCATTGCAAGCTAACGGAACACTCAAAATTGTCCCTTGGGGTGATTGTGAGTGGCAATGGTTGATCGTCTATGCGTGCCCTGTGATTGGCTGGCAACTAGTTCAAGGTGTATCCCGTCTACTGCCCGAAGACAGCTGGGATAGGCTCCAGTACACCTGTGACCCCCCTGAGGATAGCCAGATTGGAAAATGGATATTAAATAAATTATATTATATTTGATTTTATCAAAGAATTTTCATCACAATTCGCTGAACATTGTAATACTTATATATGGTTTATTTGTTTCTGCTTTCAGAACATTCAGTTATCAATTTCACAGCCTTTTTTATGGAGCAAATGCCGGCCCTTCATATGTCAAACAGAAAACAGATAAGATGAATAAAACCACCCAATAAACGTTGAAACGACCCTCCGTTTGACAAGGTTTTGTCATAGAAACACAGTAATGCTCTTGCTAGCCTCCCTTAACCTCACATTTAAATTCTTTTGTCACTGATTAGTCTCCTGGCAAGTGGAAACACACCAGCAATGTCCTTCATCCGGAGGAGCTAATCAGGAACGTGATGGCCAATTAGCATTCCTGCTCTGGACCTGTGCAACCTGATTTTGAAGGATGCTGCAGTCGGTCATTTATTTGACGTTCTACACTGATAGACACAATAAGCTATTTCAAATCATTGTAGTAGTGCATGTTTTACCAACAAGAAAAGCTCCTTCGTAGACATCACCCAGAGTCCTGTTATTATTATTATTATTATTATTATTATTATTATTATTATTAGCAATTTTATGTCTGTTATTTGCTTGGAAAGAAACAGTGTGAATGAGGCATAAGTGATTTCACATTCGAGTCATTATTAACTTCGTATATATCCTGACCACTGAAGGTAAAAGTGGCAGGTTGAAACCTGAGAGGACTTTGGGCTCGGTTGTGGCTGTGGGAAATGGCAGAAGGCTCTGTCACAGAACCCCCATTTTAGAGAGACACTTGTTTTTACGGATACGCATGTGGAATCCCTTATGCGCGCGACACAAAAATGACCATAATTGAGCACTTAAAATAGAAAATGGAACACTTTGTGAAGACCAAACAACCAGGAGGGAAACTGAGGTAACCTACTCTCCTCACTCATTCTTCTTCTTCTTCTTCTGTGTTTCCTTTGGCTTGACTGTCGCTAGTTGTACAATTATTGCAGATCTATTTTAGTCATTCCCACTCCATTTTGCTGACGTGCCTTATAAATGGAATATCAATTAAATAGTACACATAAAATATGTATCAAATTTTTAATCTGTGAGTAATACATTCATACCCATAGTCACTCAGTTAGTCTACACTTGAATTTAATCATGCACTTCTTGCCCCTGAACGGAATAGTTTCCCCATCATACAACATTGCCATTTTTTTTCCTTTTTAAAACCTCAGCATTTACTCCAGTCTATTATTTGAAATGATAAATCAAATGAAATAGAATTATCTCATAGTCATTGGGGAACGTGAACATTTCATTGGTATATCTTGGTGAAAATAGCACGTCTTAATAAATTGTGTGAGCACATTATTGTGATATGAATGGCCAAGGGTCAGGTTTTGGGTTGGAGGTGGGGGGCAGGGGTTGGCGGTTGGCTGAATTTCCATTTACAAATTGTGTCCTCATTTGTTAGTGGCACGGCACCTCAATTACCCAGTGAGCAGGTTTTATTTATTCATGCAGACAAAGTCACGTATTCATGAGGATTAAGCCAAAACTCGCTCATAGACTGGCAGGCACAGATTGCATATTTAACCATATGAGGAAGAGCTGACGTGCTCACCCTCGCAAGATTGAGAGAACGCAAGATGAGAGCAGGAGGAATGGCTGACTTGTTTTTTGGGTCACAGCATGGTGACATTCACTTAAATTTGCTTCTCATTTCAAGAATACTGTATATAAGAGAGCATCAGGACTAATGTGTAGGCAGAGGACAGGACACATGGTGTAAAGACCGGAACTCTTTCAATTTGTAACTTTGCCTAAACAAAATCTGAGAAGGATTCGAGCAGATTCAATGTTGGAACAACATTAATACAACACAAAACAGACTGCATGTACATCACTTCCCATAACTAAAATTCATCTTGTATATACTGAAAGGAAAACGCATACTGTGCAGTACCCTTTAGAGCTGATATGCTCATCTGGTAAACATCAAAGCAATCAAATAGCCTAACTTATCTTCAGAAATTGTTGGGGAAATTTTGTGTCTCTTGTCATATGAAGCACATTTACAAGGATGCAGCGCAGCCATTATGTCCAGAACTTTATCAAATTATCTACTCAGAATGGCCAAAATGGGAAATATTAAAAGCGTCTGACTTTGTGCGAGCTGTTGTTAAGCAATATTACCGGAATCTACTGCATCCAAAAGCAAATTATGGTGAACATAGTAAAGACAGAAAGGATGGCCCCTTTTCGGACTTTTTATCAGTTGGGAAAGATGTCACCGTGACTCCCCATGTGGCAATATAGGCAAATTATAGGGGTGCCGTGGCCTTCAAGGGAGCGCCACCAAATCTAGGGGGACAGAAAAAAAAAATCACCTCCAAAAGAAGAGGAGACAAAATGGGAGGGAAAAAAAGAGGTAAAGGTACCGTAATGAAATGAAACATCACTTGTACTGTTATTGCTGAGTGACTGACCTCAACATGGTAGCTCACTCGGTAAATAGACAGTATAGTTCATTTGTAAAGATTAGTCATTGGTCTAAACTACGCCTTTATTATTTGTTGCATTTATGCTGACTGGCGAACATTATTCCTGCTTTGTATAGTCCTGATGGGACTGCAGTGGTACTGCATACGAAGCAAGCAGCATGTATTACTTTTACTTTTTTTTTCCCTGCAAGATTGCAGCACCCACTGTTTAACATATCCACACGCGAGGTTTAAAAAGTCTCAGCCCAACTCAGTTTGGAGTTATTCTTTTCAGAATTCTGTGCTACCATCACAAGATAATTCTCCCCAAAACAACTTTAAAAAAAATATACCAATGAAATGAATGGGGAGCCGTATCAAAACTGAGCACACAATTTGCATTTGCAATCCACACTGTTGTCACATACAGTCGCAGAGAGATTTTCATTTCATTTTGATTTCACTCTTTCCATATTTATGTCAATGCCCCCCCCCCCCCCCCC
>CAAKHF010018326.1:4995-19831 GCA_901007745.1 Hippocampus kuda | reverse complement strand
ATATCGTATTTTCCGCACTCTAAAGCCGAGAGTGCCCCTTATAATCCGATGCGCCTTATATATGGATCAATATTCTCATTTCTTGGACGTACTATTTTAAATGTTCTGTAAAGTGCTTGGTTTCAGCTGCAGCAGTTGTGAAAGCGCAATAAAAATGAAGCTGTATTGTATTGCATTCCCTTTAGCGTAGCTCCATCTAGTGGATGCAAAATGGAACCGCAGCCACTATTGTGGCTTCTATTCTATGCGACTTATAATGTGGTGCGCCCTACATATGAAAACAGTTTTAAATTCACTGACAAGTTTCATTCACTGAAGGTGCGCTTTATACTCCGAAGCACCTTATCGTGCCAAAAATACGGTAAATGCTTTCATACAAAACAAACTGATGAATGACTAGTCTTGAAATCGGAGACAAGTAAAAATATTTTTTTGAAACGCGGGATCGGTAACAAAAACACTCGTGATATATCAACATTTTGATGATGGCAATTTGATATTTCACCTAGAATCATTCAGTCCATACACACGATTTGCTTTCACGGGCCACATAAAATGATGCAGCAGGCTAGATCTGGCCCACGGGCCTTGACTTTGACACTAATGTTTTAAAGGCTATAAAAATAAAACAGAATTGTAGTGTGTGATTCCTTATCATTATTATTATTTTTTTTGAATAATGCAGTTGGTGCGGCCCGGTAGTCCAGTGGTTAGCACGTCGACTTCACAGTGCAGAGGTACCGGGTTCGATTCCAGCTCCGGCCTCCCTGTGTGGAGTTTGCATGTTCTCCCCGGGCCTGCGTGGGTTTTCTCCGGGTGCTCCGGTTTCCTCCCACATTCCAAAAACATGCATGGCATGCGGATTGAACACTCTTAAATTGTCCCTAGGTGTGAGTGTGAGCGTGCATGGTTGTTTGTCTCTGTGTGCCCTGCGATTGGCTGGCAACCAATTCAGGGTGTCCCCCGCCTACTGCCCGAAGACAGCTGGGATAGGCTCCAGCACCCCCCGCGACCCTAATGAGGATGAAGCGGTTTGGAAGATGAATGAATGAATGAATGCAGTTGGTTAGTTCGTGAATTAGGGCCACCCTCTGCGGATTCTAAACAGAAGTGGCCATACAACTCCAAACCGAAAACCATTTTGCTATGTGAGTGCTAGCTAGATGGAAATGACTGTGCGGATGCCCTCAATAAGGATTACAGGCGGAGAACCGAATGTAACGAACTAGTAATAAACTGGAACCAGAATCAAATGAGAGCGATCCTGTAACTTTCTAGGCACTACATTTACAAACTGGCACTGTACCACAATCTCCTGCGGATGTGATGAGAAACATTTGACTTTGCGAGCAGCCTGCCTCCCTCTCAGCACCAGTGATTGACAACTCCGCTGGCCGGTGACACAGCTGACATCCACCCGCTCCACGAAGTGCACGTAAACCTGCCAGATCTGCGAAGGGGCGGCCATCCACTTATCACTGTGGACGGAAAACATCATCAGGAACAAATACAGTAAATGAAAGCATCCCTGCCACCCCCGCTCCTCGAAGGCATCAATAGGTCAAAGATGAGGGAGGCTGATCTCCTGGCGCACTTGCATTTTAATGATCAGCCAACGCTTGTCACCACCGTCCTTCATCATCATCATCAGCATCCTCATTCTCATCGTCATCATCTTCCTCCCACTGCTGAGGCGAAGGGAATTCAAGTCTCAGCGGCTTGAGCCGAGACTGAGGGCTGTGAGTGGGAGGCGATGTAGTCACATACTCAGCACTGCTCCGTGACTACAGCACTTAAAGAGCATTCAGAGTCCTTTTGGAAGATGCTTTAAGTCATTTGGGGAATTTTGACGCTGAGCAAGAATGTCCCTTTTGTCCAAATATTTCCACCAGGCAACTTCCATATGAAAGACACGGCGTGGGATGATTATTGTGTTCCCTCAGACAACAGCAGTAAAAGCCCATTGTACACGTTAATTAAACAGCAGAGAGAAGTAGTACGTAACGGTAATAATTTTAAGTGAGTCCCTATACTGGATGTGATATAACTTATGAGACACCGTATTTTATCACCTCCACATATTATGAATAAACAAAACTAGAAAATCAGTGGTCACTGACAACCACCACTAATTCATATGTGCCCTCCAGGTTTGTTCGCCAAAATAATCGGGATCCAACAACAAGGTCATTTGAAATGAAATATTTTGGGATGCTGTCGAATCTTTACCGCAATTAATGAAAGAAATTAGTTCTTGCAAAGGATGAAATCCAAGGTACTATTTAAAACACATTTTGAATCCAAACCCAAAACATATCTTTTCTGACCGTCATATTCCCGAAAATCTGTTTTTTTCTGTGTTCTCAATTTTTCTTTTGAATACATTTTACTCTGTAATTTTATGCTGTACTTGTGTGCGCCAAAGGGCATCTTAAAATAAAATGCAGAATTCTTTCAAACACCAAATTTGAACATGGTTCAAACACGTTTGTGACCTCAAAAACCTTCACTGATGTATGAATAAACCACTCTAAATTCTCTCCCAAACAACACCACTTAGTTAACATTCTACGCCAGACCATAACTGCAAATGTCAAAATGTCAAAATGTGACCCCTCTGACAGAGGAAAAAAACCCAAAATCGAGCATTGCTGTCATCATAAAAGCTGTTTTTATAGGACATTCATAAAATAGTCAAGAAACTCGTCAATATGAATGAGATTTCTATACATTTCCGTCACACCGTAACACTTAGATATTTTTTAATTGATTTTCCCTCTTTCATGTTCGAGCAATAACCCTTAAGGACGGAAAAAAAACAGAATTTGAATAAGCATTTTTTTTTCCCGTATTGTGCAGCTGTGTCTAATGGGGCCACTGTAAGAATACTTACGTGAAAACCATCACAAAGAACATTTTGATGTTGGGACTCGGACCTCCGGGTACTTTCAAGTACACATCCTGAGGCTCTCCTGGCACCTAGTGACAAGAGTAAAACTAATAAATGGGTAAAAGTAAGGGGGGAAATAAGCGGGCAGAAATTACCATAAATAACAGACAAGTATGTTGAAAGCATTCAATTGGGTAAAGACTCGAGCCTTCTTTGTGCTTCAGAAAAGGTACTCAGCTCATTACAAAGAATGCTACAATAGCCTTTGAACAAAGGATGGTGCTGAAGCTATCACTTTAGTAATTAATCCCCCCCCCCCGCTTATATTAGTGTGGGCTGAGATGTTTATATACTGTGGAAAAGAGAGTCATTCTCTCACCATCATTCGGGTCTGACAGATGACGTTTGGGTCACTGCAGCGTACAGAAATGTGAGTCTCGGCATCCGTGCCTCCGACGGCTTCACGCGTTAAAAAGAAAGATCAGATTTAAAAACGGCATATTAGTGTGCAAATGGATAAGCAGAATCAGAATCACCTTTGATCAAGTACCGTAATTTCCGCACTATAAGGCACTTCGGAGTATAAGGCGCACCTTTACTGAATGGCCTATTTTAAAACTGTTTTCAAATATGGGGTGCACCGCTTTATAGGGAGCATAGAATAGAAGCGACAATAGTGGCTGCGGTTGCCTGACGCATCAACTAGATGGAACTATGCTGAAGGAAATACAATACAATACAGCTTTATTTATATCAAGGTTTCACAACTGCTGCAGCTGGAACAAAGCGCTTTACAGAGCATTTAAATTACTACGTCCAAGAAATCAGAATATCGATCCATGTATAAGGTGCAACGGATAATAAAGCGCGCTGTCAGCTTTTGAGAAAATTGAATGCTTTTAGGTGTGCCTTATAGTGTGGAAAATACGGGAATAAGACTCCAGTAGTTGGAGTCACTTTAATACTCTCACAAAGAAGCTTCACAAAATATACATTTAGGACGTAAACACAGGAGTACAAAGTATATAAACCAGTCATGGGTTCGGAGCGGCATGGCATCCATTGCTATTTCTCAAAGCATCTCAAAAGTAAAAATCGAACGCACAGTGCACTGACTCAAATAAATGTACACAACTTTCCATAATATTTGGGCACCCCTAGTTCAGAAGTGTTCTTTAGTGTCTGGATTTTTTCCGTAAATAATATAGGACCAACATTCATAAAACAGAAACCTCCACCCTTTTATTCAGTGGGGGGTGGGGGGGATCAAGCATAAGAAACAATCATAAATTATTTTACATCCAATCATGAGTGCCACACTTATTAGCACCCCTGACGTTAATACCTTGTCCAACCACCTTTTGCCAACAAAACAGCGCCTAATCTTCTATTACATATGGGAGAATTGAAAGAGGGATCTGCAACCATTCCTGTGCACAATCTCTCAGATTCATCCGCTGACCAGGATCCTCTCCTTTGCAACCTCCTCTTCACCTCACTCTACAGGTTTTCAATGGGGTTGAGGTCTGGGGACTGGGATGGCCATGGAAGGAGCTAGATTCTGTGTCTGGCTAATCATTTCTACAATTTTCAGAATGATTTATTTTAAGGCTTTTAACACATCTTAACCAGGGGTGCCAGTAATTATGGAGGGCACTGTGCATTTTCTGTTCTGCTGGTGCCTTGTTTCTTTGGACTCTAATGGATTGCAAATTTAAGGAAAAGGTCCTCAAAGTGCTGCCATGAAGTTTAAATACATGACTGAAAATTGTAATTTTAGAAGAACGTTCGTGAAGGGCTTCATAAAATGCAGTGACCTGAAAATTGCTACCGTAAACAGAAATACATTTGGTAGCGTGCAGTAGTCATCTGTGCTACCAGAGAGGGTGTGCCAGGGCGGGAAGCGGATGGCCTTCTTGAGGAAACTGAGTTGTGGGTGGTAAAGTCGGAACGTCTGATCGACAATGTGAGGCGATGGTTCCACGATCACCTGGCAGATGGCGATGGGGTCACCGTTTTCTGCTTTGAAAGAAATCTGGAGATAGATGGTCAAGTAAGTTCACGCAAATGATTTGGTTGATTTCAGTACAATGTGTGCACGTGTGTTATTTTACAACCAACATTTTTTTTGCTTGACATACCGGCATTCAGCATCTTAAAATGTTTCAGTGTCACTCTCTATTTCGGTCAACACTGGACATTTTACTATTTTAAACAAGTCAGAAAATACCTTTTGGTATAATGCTGTTAACAGAGGGCAGTGGTGGCTTAAACCTCTCTGCTGTGGCGATGCTAACACTCAACTTAAGATTTGAAACATGGAACAACATCCATTTGCAGATATCCGATCTGCAAGTTAACAAAACTAAAAGTGCCAACTCCAGGTAGTGACAACATGGGAGTAAACAATAATACAAAGAAACATTAAAAATAACAAACGTTAAACACTCGATCAATTTTGTTTGCCTGGACTGAACCGTCAGCATTACTCGCTGGTCGCTGTTTACAATTATTTATTCAATGAATGAAATATATCTCATCTATAATATTCCAGAATGAATAATTATTCTATAGTCTAATTGTTATGGTTCAATGTTTGTCAGTGTTATAGATTTACAGTGGTACCCCTACATACGAACGCCTCATCATACGAAATTTTCAAGTTACCAAACGCCTCAACAGCAAAATATTGTCTCTTGTTACGAAAGAAATTTCAAGATACAAAAGGTAAAAATACAGTATGGGCTACTACTCACAGCTCCGAGTTTCCTGAACGCAACATACTTACAGCTGATCTGCCATTGGCTATTACCTAACATCTTCCTGGCATCCCATTGGCTAAGCGGGACCTCTACCATATGTGTCTATGAGTGTGGATAGATAAATAGATAGATATGTGTCGATGCAGCGTCCTTGTCATTCGGTCATGAAGCATTCCGATAGTTTTACGTAAGTGTGAATCGCCTAGAAAAAGCGTTCACCAGTCGGGCGATCGCTCACTATGCGGATGTTTGCCTTGGATGTTTTCGAAAGATTTTTAAAAGCCGACAAAAGCAAACGTCCTTGGATCAGTTCTTTACAAAAAGCCAGGCAAAAACCTCTTCTGAGACAGAACATGAACGACTGAGAGCAAAAAAACGATGAGGACCCACTTAAGTTAAGATAAGATAATAAGATAAGAAACCTTCATTAGTCTCGCAATGGAGAAATTCCCATTGCGATAAATGACCATTATTTTTATTCTTTACTCTCTTGTTTTTTACATTGTGCGCAACTCTCATTTACTGTGCAGTAATCTAATTTTAACATGTATTTGTTTCATATTTTGATGCATTTCTATGCTTTAGAAATCATTTATGTCTGAATTTTGGGGAGTCTTGGAACAGATTAGGAAAACATGGAAAACGCGTCTCTACTACTTTCTAGTTACGAAATTTCTTCCAGAACCAATTCATTTCATAAGTAGACGTACCAATGTACTTTTTAATGTTTATTGTTGTTTGGGCTGACGTCGGTAACTGATTCATGTCTGATTTTTATCCACATTTGGAAGAAGCCAGATTCCACTCAGTCTTTTTTTTTCTTAATTCTTGCAATGCGTCTGTGAAGCAGATTTGAATTGTGTCACTTGAGAAGAATACAATCTGAATAATTACACTTGAGCCATATTGCGTCAATCCACTCTAAATTGCTGCGTGTGTCATGAATATTCTCTTCAGTCACCCACGTCCTGCAGCACAAACCATAGCGATATATGGAGTATATAAAATATGTGCTAGTATTGGGGAGGCCCTTGATTTCTGCCGGATGACAGCTTTAAACCAAAATGTGACATTGCACATTTTTGGTTATCGAGTCTCCAAACTGACAGAAATTGATTTAGTGCCAAACCGCAGCTGTGCAAATGACTGATGGATCCGCTTCGCAGGCCTGTGCTGACCATATGTGGCCATGGCGATGTTCTGACTAATAGTGGGACCAAAGCTTGGCATCCTGTCTGACCTTGTTCACCTCGACAGGAGTCTAGTTTGTTTTTCTTCGCATGGTGGAGCAGTTCTGACACCACAAGACAAATGGCAACGCGACCATTGGAAGCTCGGTCATTATTTCATGAAACGGGGCAAATGAGACCGTATTGTCTACTCAACACAAATAACTTACGATGACTGCATGTCCATTTTTTTATACTGCTTTTCTGGTTCAGTGTCATTGGTAAACTGGAGTCTTTGCCAGTTGAGAAGCCACGAGAAGCGGTGTCCACATTGAACTCGTCACCATTCAATCCCACGGTACATTATAGACAAAAAACCACACACACTCCCGTCTATAAACAATCAATGACCCTGACGTGTATGTTTTGGGAATGAGGGAGTAAGCCTGATTCATTGTCCAGGTGCTACGATGGCTCGAGGATGGAACGCCGGTGCGTGGAAGTTGCGCCACGTTGATATCAGAAGTCGTATCCAACAGGTGAGAGGCCGGTGGAGAGATTTCAGAGTGCTAACAGCAATAGAACAATCAAAGGGAAACGCCTGCCTGTTACTTCCTGGTTCGCTGCCACCCAATCACATCCAAATATAGGCTCGCTTGCAGCGGGATGAGGTTGTCCTTGAGCGCTGCCCCACTTAGAAAACCAAGTGCCTGGTGACTGCAATAATATTGTAGCCCCCCCCCCCACCCCCCAAAGAAAAAGAAAGAAAAATAAAAAAGAATAAATCACTACACTGTAACCCGCATTATTGTTATTCCTATATAACCTATTCCTAGTTATTCCAAAATGCCAATTTCGAATGCAACAAACAATGCAAATAATACATATATCATATGCATAAAATAAAATTAATTAAAAAAAAAACTAAGTCAACTGAATACAGATTTGCAAAAAAAGCAACTTGTCCTCATCTATTCTAGTCTACTTTCTTCTTTGAGGACGTATTTGCTGATTAGCACGTCAGGTGACGTTGGCATCTGTAAGCGTATAACATCGAAAGAAATTTGTTCCCATGCCTCATGAGAGCAGCATAAAATACAACTTCCAAGTGCAATCTCCTGTAGCAGAAATAATTTGCGCTGACAGCAGTAATATGATGCGGCTGTGGAGTAAATTACATCACAGGAAGATTTAAAAAAAAAAAAAAGCACATGGTCTTATCTCAAGTTCATCCAATAGAAATGTACTAAATTGACATTGTTCCTCCCTTCTTACGTATTATTAACGGCGTGTGAAATGGAAAAGTAACTTCAGCCATACTTAGCGTGCATGCTTCATTTAACTCGATTAGCCAGACGTGTCAAAATGTCCTCCTTTTAGAGGCACTTTAACGCTTAAGCCTGACATTTCCAGTTGGAGATAAAAAAAAGAAAAAAAAAGTAAAAAGTTCAGTAAGATAAACAAGATAAATGTGATTCCCAGCGTATAATTTTGCTCGACACTCTCACTTGTCTGGCTAGTGTAACTTTGGAAATAGTTGGCACTTCAAAGCGGCGGCGGCGGAGAAGGAAAGGAAGGCGGAGGCTATACACACAGCAAGAAGTTCCGTCTTAGAATTCTTGCAGCTGAGAATAAAATCAGATAGGAGGTAAACATGATCCTCTACAGCGAGGAGATCTCCAGCACAATAGCGCAAACTCTTTACCTTGACGGTTTTGGCAGCAACGATATTGGATGGAATCTTCTTAGCCGCATTCGAACTTTTGCTTGGAGGTAGAAAGCTCGGCCCCTGCGAGGATATGATAAGACACAGAATGCTTATCAAAATTGATCATCTGTCAAGCCCGGACGAGAACGACTGCGTCGGATATCTTGTATTTTGCTCCTCAAGCCAAAAGTACATAAATAAATAAACAAATGCAAACGATCACAACCAACAGATGAAAGCATGAGGATGTAATAGGACAGTTTGTCCTTTTGGCATCAAGTATTGAGTGTCAGTGCATGTTTTACAAGCTAGTGCCGGCTGCGACATCAGCAGTGGTTAAAATTTATTTAGGTGAAGTGACATATGAGCACATTTCAGTTACATTGCCCATCTTCCGCTAGGTTCTCACATCAAAAAGCCCAAAGGGCAAAATCAAACGAGGTGCAATAGGAATTACGCTTGCACGACTCAATACAAAAGCTGGACACGAAAAACGGCCTTGAAAATAATGATTGGTTTTGATTCACCTTTCACAGGGGGTATTCATTTAAAGGGGCCATCATCGTGCTATTTTAAGATTTCCACAGTTAACGATATATCTGATGAAATATTACCTTTGGCACAACGGTGATTACATTTCGAACCTGAAAGTCAAGACGTCTGGTTCACTAAAACCCCACACGGCTGCCGCTCCCCTTTTCATGGCTTTGACCTAAAGCCTGGCTCGCTGCCTGTACCATCCACGAAAATGAAACATTGTTATCAAAAGGACGAATCGTGCCACTTTTCCATGAGGCCCGAAGATCCCCAAACCACACACAAATCCGCACGTCCTCCGTAGCCACGCGCTGAAAAAGTTGTTGTCCAACGGGCTGTCGTTTGCCGGAATCGGTGACATGAATAAAAAATCCGGTGTGATTAAATGAGATGCAAATAATAAATAAATAAGTAATGAAAACTCTGGTGGTAGTTGAGTGGTTAGCGCATCGACTTCACAGTGCAGAGGTACCAGGTTTGATTCCAGCTCCGGCCTTCCAGGGTGCAGTTTGCATGTTCTCCTCATGCCTGTGTGGGTTTTCTCCGGGTACTCCGGTTTCCTCCCACATTCCAAAAACATGCATGGCAGGCTGACTGAACACTAAATCAGGGGTGTCAAACTCATTTTTGTCACGGGCCACATTGTAGTTCAGGTTTCCCTTGGAGGGCCGTTATGAATTTTGGGAAACCATATAAATGTTTAATCACCTCCACTTATTACATACACAGCGCACAACAAATTGATGGATAACTAGTTTTGAAATCAGAAGTCAAGAAGAATGACTGTTATTGTGGATTACATATGACAATTTGAAATTTTGGTTCAGACTTTTGCAAGCATCATGGAACTTGACATGCTTGATTTGCTTTCACGGGCCACATAAAATGATGTGGCGGGCCAGATCGGGCCCCCGGGCCTTGACTTTGACACCGGTGCTCTAAATTGTCCCTAGGTGCGAGTGTGAGCGCGGATGGTTGTTCGTTTCTGTGTGCCCTGCGATTGGCTAGCAACCGGTTCAGGATGTCCCCTGCCTCCTGCTCGAAGACAGCTGGGATAGGCTCCAGCAACCCCCGCGACCCTAGTGAAGACAAAGCGGTTCAGAAAATGGATGAAATCTCTCAACTTTACCTGAGGAGTCATGTTGTGGTCACACAGGAAGCTCTGGTATTTGAGCGGGATATGAACGGTCTCCTTTGGTCGGAGGTAAACCTTTGGCCCCGGAGCTCCTTCCTCCATGTGAAACATGTCCTCCTCCAGCGAAGTGGGTGTTTTGGTCAGTTCTTTGAAGTACTGCCACTCATTTGTGTTGGTGATGACACTGGATGGAGAGTATATCGCACACAAGTGACATTAAAAACATGCTCTTTTGTTCCATTGAGGAACCGACTGTTCCAATTGTCAAAACATCCATGAAATAGACGCCATAGCAAATACTGTGTCCAGTGAACACATTTTTTTTCCCCCCGTGATAAAGTGGAATCTGGAGTTTACGGACCAGCAATTAACGGACCCCAACGTGAAAAAATTTCTAACTGTTGGAAGAACAAATCTCAGAAAATAATAACAAAGAAACGTCAAGAAGCAATAGCTTATAACAACTTACGTCCATTGCAAAGATGGATGAGTCACACTTAGACTTGGTAAACCTGATGCTTGGGCTAATGCCATCATGAATCATCCGTGGCGCTCTCCAGCATTTGTTGATCAATGTGATGTATGTTAATCCAAAACTCGGGCATGAGCTGAATCCCGAACAGGCGAGTTCGTGTGTACAGATTAACAATAACGCAAAGGAAAATAAACAAAAGCATGATACAAAGCTCGGGTGATCCAGGAATCAGGGGCTACATAATGGCTGCAATACGGGGGACTATATTAAACAGTACTCAGCATTTCATCAGCATTATTCTTGCGCTGCCCCCATGGTGAACTGGATGTGATTCTCGTTAAACGGCTCTTTGTTTCCAGAACGACATTTAGTAAACTGCATGATGTAATCTGCACAAGCAAACTTGTCATCAAATGCAAGTGTGAAGCCCATTCAGTCATATTTGAAAATAACACAAAGTGGAAGTCTGTCTTTTAATGTACTGGCGTACAAATAGTTTTTCGGTTTTGTTTTTGTTTTTTGATTGGACTTACTTTTAGGGGTTTTAGTCATTAAAACAGAAGCAGGCGGCCACAAGTGTGCCCCTGCAGTACTTTTAATTATTTATTTTTTAGTGAGGCTTTGCAAAGCTCTTTGGGTGGTCACTGTTTGATGCAGATACATTGATATAAAGTGCACTCCATTATCATTTTAATAAAACAGGATTTTAATTTTAAACAGGTTTTTAGTCCGGCATCCTGCCGTGTTTTTGACTCCGCTATCAGCCAGGACGTAGTCATGGGCAAAGAGCCCACCATAATTTTCCCACTGTACAGTCGACGGGCAACACACTGTATTTTTCACTGACAAATTAGTGGAATTTTAAATGGAAGCTTAATTTACGGCGGCAGATGATGACCAAAAAAAATTATTGAGGTGAATTTTGTGTCTCTGTCGTGGTAATAATGAGGAACGTTAAACACCAGCGGCCGTCTTTTTTTTTAAAAAAAAATTTTATACACTCGAGTGGTATATTCTTTCTACCCTCATTCATCTGCAAACTACATTTTGTATTTTATCCTAATGACCCTTGTTCAATCGCAAATCATGTTCAATCGCTGATTTAAGATCCAAAAAAACCCCCCGCTAATTCATTACTCTGTCATTGTTTAATTAAAATTCCATAAATGGCACGAGTCCCCCCTGTTAGCGGCTAACAGCTAGCTGCTACACCCATTGGAATACTCTCATTGGTGGACACCTCAAATCCATTCTGAGAATATCGACAACACCGAATCTTTCCCCAAACTTGATCAACATTTATTCGTCCAGGTTAGGCAATTGAGAACAGATTTTTTATTTTTAATGCCAGCCAGGCAGAACATAAAACAACAAAGAAAATTGAATGTTTTGATTTATTTTTAGTTTACGGTACCTTTAACTGAGAAACACATTTTTTAAACGTATGCTTAACTTTTTTTTTTGCAGCATGTTCATAGTTTTAATTTGTATAATTATGATGGATAGTTATATAAATTTTAAGTATATTTATTTAAGAATAGTATTGTATCCCATCAGTTTCAATCAAATTTTAACTTTAAAAATATTTGGTTTTAGTCTCGGAAATAAATTTTAATCCCCTTTGGCCTGTGACCTCTACTGTGCTTTTCGTCCCTTTGTGCGATTTAGTTTGACATGCCTGCATTGATTTTTTTTGTTTTTTGTTTTCTCTAAATCATGTATCATGATGTTATTTTACAGACCTCTGCAGAAGTGATATTTTGTTTTCTCAATTCCTCTACATGACATTTAGTTTGTTGCCAAAGGCTACTCTTGGATAGCAAAAAAAAAAGAAGGTTGTTTAGGTTTCACTTTTTTACAATTGAAAGAGTGTGTGACCATTGTTAACAACTTGAAATCTAAAGTACTGTACAACATTTCCTTCCCTTCGCCACCTATGGCAACACATCCACAAAGTGTGAACATGTTTTCATTTCAGGGCAAAGCTTTTTACACTGTCAGTGTACCGGGAGTTCACACTCCAACCACATACTACACGGGTAACACATGCTCACAGTCGGCGTGCTGCATTTGGGACACAAAGTTGGCCGCATTTTCTCTGTCAGCGAAAAAAAACCACAAATGTAAATGATGGAACCTCACCTGAGCTCAGGATCATTGCTGTGGATGGTGACTGTCTGAGGAGTGTTGAAAGGGTTTTTTAGCGCAAATTCCATGTACTCAGCAGAGCCGAGGCTGGCAAAGAGTTGATGCGGGGTGGTGATGGCGTGGCAAAGCATGTTGCTGATGCCCTCAGCCTTGTTCAGATCTTGAAAGAAGGGAGCCCGGGAAGGTTCTTTGGTCAAAGGAACTTCTTTAGCCCCATCCTAAAACCAAAACAGTAATCATAAAAGCAGAAGAAAAATAAATATTGCATTAAAGTTATTCTTCTATAGATAAGTTTTACCTGCCGATTCAACATCTAATAAGAAGACTAAGTTCATTGTTTTGAAAAAAAAAAAGTCTTTTAGAAGTATTAATTTTTCATGACACTGTTTGGATCAACTGTAGATTCCTCATAGCCAGAACTTTACCCAACAGGCAGTACTGTGCTGTACTATATGTAAATAATGTAACAAGCGATGAATTGTAATATGTTGGCACTCTAAATCTGGAGTGAATGTGAACATTTATTTTTAGAAACCTAAACAAGAAATGAATTTACATTCATCACTTGGAGTGACTAAATTAAATCAGTAAATACAAAAAAATGATAATAATTGTCTTTTTGAATAAAACCAATTGGCGTATTTGGCGTAATGATTTAAAATATCATGCTTTTTAGTGAAGCTGAAGGAACGAGCTCAGCAAAAGTTATTATTTTGCAAGTATTTAGCAGCGAGGGCCGTGTGAGATAAAAACCGCCGGCCGTAACACAGGAAGCGCGATGTACAAAACCTCTGAGAGTGAGACACAATACTGGCAAAATGACATTTAGCATGTGCACCCGCGGGTGAAAGAACAAGCTGTACCTACAGATGGAGGAACAATTAAAAGCGACTTGTACAATCGCCGAAGCACAGGAGCTTGAAGGGCGTGCCACCGTGACAATGGTAAAGAAAAAAAATGGCAGGCTCCCCAACACATGCCCCACATCTGCATGAAACCTCCTGAGTGAATATGTGTAAGATAGCAGCAAAGCTCTTTCTTTACCTCTTGACTATTTAAGTGACAACAAACACAAGTCTTCCATTATGGAGCAGCGAGCTCCAACGGACTTTAGGCACACTCTCGAAATGCGGCGTGACCTCACCGTGAAACGAGTCGTTTGACAAGCTTCCTTTTGGTGCACGGCGGCCATACACTCCAGCTTGCGATGGCCATTGTCGGGCTTGTTTTTTCCCCCTGACAAGATGGTGGCGTTGTTGAGCCGAGAGCTGTACGCCGGCCCGTGTTTCTCTTGTACCTGCAATCTCTGCGCCTGTGCGGTGTTCTTTGCTACGAAGGAGAAACCATATGCAAGCATGAAATATATTGACTGAAGAGAATACATTCTAACCAATTTGTTGTTCCCACCATATGTTTGAAAAAGCTCGCCAAATGTCCAGGTGAGAGAGGCGCAAACAATTCGGAAAGTATTTTTGGAGCGCAAAAAAACCCAACAGCTTGTGCACAGGCATGAATCGAGTCAAACAACTGGCACGACTACAACTGGGCCGGAGCCCCTCCTGGTGGCACTACATCCACACCCTCCTCAGCTCCTTTCCGAAAAAGCGCCAAACCCCGACCAAGCCATACTTCAACTTTAAGAGGAAGTGCCTAATTATTGGCAGGATTCATGCAAATCGTCCATGTTGCTGTAAAAAAGAAATAAAAAACTCTGACAAGAGCATTTCCCTAATCCTGCACTTTCCACAGTACTCCCAACACTCCAACATGGCCAAAGTTGAAACGGGGGACGAATCAAATCATTGCCACTTCGCATTGCATCTTTTTAGCTTCAGTACATAGAAAAAGTGTGAAGCTATAAAAAAAAAAAAAAAGTGAACTGGGGGTTTAGCCAAAGTATGGCAGCTCATCATATTTAAGAAAAGATTCAAATCCAGCAAGTTTCGACCACTTATACTGTTCAGGATTGTGGGGAAGCTGGATTCTATCCTCGCTGACTTGGGGGGGGGGGG